>JASAMX010028177.1:0-38031 GCA_030248175.1 Microlaimidae sp. YZB2_3
CGTCGCAAATGCAAGAATTAAAAAAAGTACTTTGTTGTTTTCGCGGATTTCCGCGCGGTTGAAGCAGATGGCGCTGGGATTTGGTTCCGTTTTAATTTAAATTAAAACGGAAAAATTAAAACCAATTAAAACCAGTCTGCTTTTTTTGTGCGGTTTTTATGAGGGGATGTTGGTTGTCTGCTCTGTACAATCCTTATTGTTGCCAAAAGGCTGTTATTGTGCGGTTGGGAGTTTTTATTTGTCTATTTTTCAAATTTTTTATTTTGATCAATAAATCGATAACAAGGACCTAAATGAAAAAAAGTGCTTCCTAAGAAAGTTGCGTAATCCTTCTTCTTTCTTATGAGCCCATGTTTATTTTTGATCAACCAATAACGAATGAGGAATATCGCTTTTAAGGATGGAGCGTTGGAATAATAATAATAATAAGAAGAAGAAGAAGAAGAAGGTTCTGAATTTCAAAATTCACCCACGTTCTCTAATTATGGTTGGCGCGGCGCCACGGGGCTAAATCACCCCGTGGCGCTCCCGCGCCACCCATGATTTTATTTATAATATTCTTATGTTCTTATATTCATATGATTAAAACAAAGTTTTGAACAAAAAATCAGTTTTTAAACACATTTCTAAATATTATGGTGTATTGGGCATACAAGTCACCATCCATTTGTTTGTATTGTGTAATTTAAATTTTTGTTGGTTTATATTTATTTTTGAAATAATCAAAATTAAACTTTTAATAGCAATTTATCAGTAGCAGTAAATGTTTATAGTACTGATTTTTTTGTACTAATACAGTTAAAATTACCAATATATATATTTTTTTGTTTTTTAGTAATCTCACGACAGATCATAGAAAACAAAGTGAATGACTATTGCAGTCATTAGTTTTAAGTTCTTGTTTAAATAAGTGTTTTGATTAAAATATTTTCTGACGGGTTCAAGTTCGTGTTTTTGCTAGTATTCTGCATTACTCATGTTTTATTTTGAATAAAAATTTGAAAGTAGTTTTTTGGTATTTCACGCTGGTCAAAACGCTCCCATTTAAACCTAAGTTGTTCTGTGTTAAATATCTTAACAGAGTTATGGCGTTATGAAATCACTTTTAGCCAATTAGCGCTTAAGACAAAAATGGAGAACTCTCATTCATTGAAGATCATAAAAATTCCATTGCAAACTTTTAAATAAAGCATTTTTTGTAATTAAAACATTAAAAATCTAGAAACCAAGCGCGCCAGCAGCGTAAAAATTTTTCGTACCTACGAAACCGAAAAAAAACTAAAAATCCTTAAAAAATGCTTTTGTTTTTGTAATATTAAGAAATATTTAAGAAATTTTGAAAGAAAAAAGTCAAGATATTATGCTATTAAATTAAATTAAATTAAGATATTAAATATTTGAAATATTTCAAACCGTAAAATGTACTAGTCGCTCTTTGTTTCTCAATTTCCTCCCTACATACGATTGGCGCTAGCTGTATTGTACCCTCTTTCATACACTAAAAAACCCTTATTCAGAACTAGTCAATGTAATATTTTAAAAGTCCTTAAAATCTTAACGTGTTTTTGCAAAAAAAACCAAAACTTATTATTGGTATTTATTTAATATTTAATTAATTTAGAATTTTAGAAAATATTTTAAAAGTATGTAATTTGATTTGATTTTTATTACGGTATTTTATTAGTCTTTTATTGAATTATAAAAGTTGGTGTTTTATAATCCTTATCTGTTATACGGTGGTCCGCTTTCATTGAATAAAGTCTATCTATAAATTTTATAATAACTTTAGTTGAGCTGGTACCAAGAGACTCCTATGGAGTGTGCGAAAGTACATGTTTAGAAGATTGTGATTGTGTTTGGACATCTGAAGAATGTCAGCCATGTGTAAAAAATTGCGGAGAAGTCTGCGCAGAAGAAACTTTCAAATAAAACATAACCAAGCGTGATCAATTCGGTTTATACAATATTAATAAAAATGATTATTCGTTTATTTATTGTTTATATTAATAAAACTAAATTAAATTGCGAATTCATGACGAACAAATAACAATATAAAGCCGGATAATGCGACGAGGTATAGCTCCCATACAGGTTTTTAAAAAGTTTGTCGTTAAAGCTGTATATAAAATTTGTTTTAATGTAGCGATGCTAATAGACTTGTTCTCAATACGCGTATTTTACTGTACAAAAGAGGGTACAAAAAATTAAAAAAATATAATAAAATTTAGAAGGATCATAGTTATTTTTCTCTATATAAAATAGAATTTATTTATGTCATAAAACACGTACAAGGCAGTTTTATCATGTTCTGGATTTTCCTCTGTTTTAGCTACTGTTGCTGAAAATCGTCCCAGGTGTAGACCGAGAGTTTTAGTTTTATTAGATATATGTTTTAAATCTTTCAGTTTTATTATCATTGCTACCATTATTACCATTGCTACTATTATCATTCATATCACTGCTAAATTTATATGCCCCAAAAATAGATCAATCGCCACAAATCTTGATTTTAGTGTCTCAAACGCTTATTATCAGATAAATGATTGGAATTTTTTTCCCTAAATTCAATTAAAAAAATACTTCATTCCTGATTGATTAAAAATTAACAAGGGTTTATTGGTTGAAAAAAAGCATTGAATTGGCCATTTTTTTTGGAAACGCTTTTTAATTAGGTCTTTTTGTCATCAATTCAATATTCAAAATTATCAATTAAAAATAATGAAAATAAACTTTCTGATCACTAAATAACAACCTTTCAGTGAAAATGATTGGGTTTGTCAAGTGTTGCAAACCGCGCAACAACAGTAGACGGCTGTCCACGGTTTGTTTAGTAAAGCATAGAAATCAAGGTAAAAATCAATTTAAACTCAACCCGTTCCCATGATGGCCTTTTCCTTGTTAAACAGTGACACCTTTGTAAGACAAAAGTGAAACCTTCGCCTAACGGTGGTGGTATTTACGTTTTACCAATGTCCTACGCATATCTTACCGCCGTAAACTCTACATATGACCTATATGACCTGTTTCGTACTTAGATCATATATAATTTTTTGTGCGTACTTAGTGCCCAGTGAGCGGGCCAATTGAAATGGTTAAAACGGCACGGTAGCAATATGTGAATTTTTGAAACATAAAATATCTTACGTAATACAATTTCCATGAAAAATATTTGCATATTGCTAATTTATAGCATTAACCATTTAATTTGCTCACAAAAGTTATGTATAACCTAAGTAAGACCTAGGTCATAGGAAGGTTTTACATTTGTAACGGAAGAAAATGCACTCACAGAAACAGGTTTAGGTTGCGATAGTAACTTTCTGGGCAGTTATAAAAAAGCACCATAAGTTAAGTTTTATCAAAAATCTTTCTCAAAATATCATAATTTAACCAAATAAACTAGCCTTAATAATTTCTCTATGAATAAAGCAAGATTTCAATACGACATCAATTTTTTAGCAGTGATCCTTGGCTAAAATTGATTTTAGAGCGTCATAATTGTGTAAGATCTCATTAAAGATCTCATTGTGATAACATTAAAGAACTTCTGTTCAAAGGAGAGATTTTTAACCATTGTAAAAAATTACTTTTAAAAATTTAAGCTTAAGTATTGTAAACTTGAAAAAGTTATTGGCGGTTTTTTGTGTAGCATTTTAAAATTATTTTTTAAAAGTACCAAAAACACCTTTGATTGAAAGAATCGCCTTTTCTAATTGTTTGTAAACTGTTGATTAACTTAGCAAATATTTGCATTATACTACATACGTTATGTCAGTGCAAATTCAGGTGTTTCAAATCCTATCAGTGATGCTTGCCAAAATATAATGCGTAACCATGAAACGCAAAAAAACAACTAATGTTGACTTTTAGCTGAAAAACTAACCAGTTTTGAGCATTTTAACCCGGTAAGGACGGGGGCCTGAATTGGAAAAAACGGTTTTTACCTGCTTTTGACTGCCTCCATTGAAAATGTTACCTGCTTCCTACCTGCCTAAAAACCTGCTTTTACCTACCTCCGAGGTTTTTGCTTTTGCTTTTGCTTATACTTGTATATGCTTCAACATAGGAGGCAGGGTCACCTGCCTCCTACCTACCTCCGAGGCAATTTTACCTGCCTACACCCTGCCTCATACTTGCCTCATACCTGTCTCCACCCTACCTCTATGCTGCCTCCATGCTGCCTTCAAGGCAGTTTTACCTGCTTTCTACCTGCTTCTAGTCTTCCGGAGGCATGTTCAAGAGCCGTCTTTACCGGGTTAAAAAGATATTTATATTCAAATTGAAGCAACCAAACAAAAGCAATAAAATTGGTACCTTGCACTGAAACTTATTACAAACATAGAAGTAAGCATATAATAACATTGCAGACTGTATGGCAAATCCCGCAAAAATAATAAATGTTTAATATGAAATGGAGCGGTAAAAAAGGCAGGATAAAAACAGACACTTAAAAAGACCCTACCCTTTTTGAATAAAAGAATTTTTGAAAGAAAAAAAAACATATGAAAAGCTAATATATAAAATAAAAATTAAATGAAGTATAAAAAAACCAAATAATAAAACATAAATTTATTATTAAAACATATATCTCCTCTTAAAAAACTCCTGAATTATATTTTAAACAAAATAGTGATAGTTGTGTTACTATAGTTTCTGTCGGTTTTTACAAGGTTTTATTTTTACTAAATATAGCTGGATTATTGACTTCTATAGTCATTTTTTTGTTTTCACGTAAATCTCAGTCACACGTTTTAAAACAGATAATTTCTAATAGAAAAGCAGGATACACAATCAATGTGGTGACAATGATGAAAATCCCAATGATTTTGCCTTTTACCTTAAAAAATTGCATTAATTACGGTATTTTCCCCACAGTTAACAATGCTAGTTTGTGCTATATGTTATATTTATTACAGGTTTTAGTGCAATGTGCCTATTCAGATTTTGTATTAAACTTCGTTTCGTTTCGTTTGTACAAACCAAATATAAATTTCTTATGGTTCACATGAATTCCATGTCAGACTAGTCCACATCTTTTCTGTCTAAACATACGCCCGGGAAAAAATCGCCCCTTTTTCCTGCTCTATTCTTAAAGCCTTTTTCAAGGCTAGTATCTTATGTTGATTACAGGTTTTAGTGCAATGTGCCTATTTAAATTTTATATTCATCTTCCTTTCAAACCAAATTGCAACAAGCGTCCGCAAGCACTGTTTATATTTACACCAAACTTATAGCAAGGTGAAAATCTATAGGTATAAGACAACCTAAAGAATGACCGTTACGGTTTTGTAATATGATAAGAGATTTCAAGCTTATTAACGTCCGACATAACATTAATATTAAAAAAATGAGATTCGCAGATCGTGTTTTTTGTTATAAAAACAAAATTACCTAATTTTCAATTCAAGCTAATATTTTGAAGGCTAAATTTACCGGCGTAACTGCTCTCTATAAAGTAAAAATATAAATAAAAAAACGCGCAATCCCAGAAACTTTAAAAAATTGTCAATTTTAATATACCATTCATTATTGATTTAAATCACCTGTTTTCCTACATGCGATAATTTTTTCGGAAAGGGGATGGTTATTTAACCGCTCTCTAATTTCATCCTGATGAAATACGTCTTTGGTAAATTTTTAACAGAAGGGTAGCCCGTGTAAGCCATACGCTGACAATTTTCTTAGTACACTGTATTTCTCGGCTCGATTTGTTTTGAATGTAAAGGTAATTAAGTCCAGATCAGTAGAGTAAGCTGATCAATTGTTTTAAAATTTGTATTGACTTTAAGATCTATTCCTTCAAAACACTCTTAACAACGGGTTTTAGATTGTTTATTAATAAAAAACTAACAATGTATCATTTAAAAGTCCATTTTTTGAAGTGATATTTAAAATTTAAATAAAAATACGTAAGCGTAGATTTCATAAACACTCAAAAAGAAACAATAAACAGACTAATATGTTTATAAAATTAAAAAATTAATGAAAATAGTACTGTTTTGACTATTACAAAGAGGTTAAAGTTATTACAAAAATTTGGAAAGTAACATTAACAACAGCTGTATATACAGTGTATATAAATTCAAAAACGAAATCTCGCGTCACTGTTCCATCTTTATTAAATGATTATAATGTATAAATAGTTGATGATAAAAAAGCCACATTATTAAATAAATTTTTTGTCCCGGCTTTCCTAAACGACAATAGTATTTACCCAATTTTTTTCAAAAATTGTTTCCGACAATATTGGTTTGCACACAATAAAGTTTTGGCACAATAGAATGCGTTTTTTTACTGTCAAAAAAAACATCAAGAACTCTTGATAATTTTAGGCATTATTTTCTAAAACCCACAACCTCAGAAATCGTTTTTCCTATAAATATTTTGTTCTAAATGACTATAAAAATAGATACTTTATCAAAATCGTGGAAAAAAGCAATTGTAATACTACTTTTGAAAAAGGTATATAATCTTCCAAAAAAATGATTGTACTGTTTTATTATGTAGGTGTTTGAACAAAGTAGCTGTACGTGTAATTGTTGATAAAGTACTTAAATATTTAAACAATAATAATTTAATTACAAAATGAAAAATTTGTGTTTTTAAAAAAGCACTTAACTTGTATTGGCTCAATTGTACGCTCAACTTGTATGTACAACAATTATTATCTATGCTAAATGAATGGACAAATTTTAAACAAGAGAATGCTAGTAGAGGCGATATACATTGATGTCGCTAAAGCATTTGATACCGTATGCTATTCCAAGCTTTTGCATAAATTAAAAAAGTAATGGCATTAATTAAAAATTATTAAAGTGGATAAAAAATTTTTTAATTGACAGGACCAAGTCGTTTCTATGTTCTAACGAGGATTCAGAAAAGGTTTCAGTTAGATCAGGTGTCCCACAGGGATCGGTTCTTGATCCTTTTTTTATATACAAAAACGACCTAATGAAATGAGTGGAAGGGACATGCTGTATCAAACTTTTTGCGAATGATAGTAAATTCAATTACACTCAAAAAAGTATAAAAATAAACATATCAAAATAACTTTTTTATAGTTTTATTTGCTTGTATATTATATAAATTGTTGTCTTCATATCGTATAGTGTTTTTAATATCCACTGTAGTTTTTATGTAACACAATTAGAGGGTACATGAGCGTAAAATCCCGCCTATCGTCAGATTAAATATTGTTTTATGTACAAATTTTAGTGCGTTATTTGGTTTTTGGTAATTTTCAACATTTTTTTGACATAAATGTTTTTTTCTTCTTCTAAATCTAACTTTACATTTGAAATATCCGCAAATGAAACTCCAGAACGCATGATTTTCAGTAGTTTTGGCAGACAAAAATTTATTGTCAATCGAAGAAAAAGAAATTATTGTTTATGCGTTATGTACATAAAGTTTTCTGATTAATTTACAACGTTAGTTGCTCTCTATCAAATAATATCTCTTACTAATTTTAAGCCAGTTCATAGACAAAAATTTTTTTAAGTTGCGAAACCTAACAGCAATGTTGGTTAAGTTACATAGTTTAGTATTAAGATGACACTGTTAATTTCTCAAAATTATAATATTTTGGTTTTTTATCAAATAATGGTTTCTACCAATAATTTTTAATCAATTTAGACCCCAAAAAGTTTTTGATTCGTAAAATTCATAATTTTTTTTTGGTAAAAATGCTCTGACCGGCATTAGATAATGTTTATAAAAAAACATAATTTTCCGGTTTTTTTAATAAATAATAATTTTTACCATTAATTTTAAACCAAATAAAAGACATAAATTTTTTAACCTATAAAAATCAAGCTTATTATTTTAAATTCATTTTTTTCACTTCCATAATCCAATTTTAAAGTAAATGTTTATTTATCCGTCGATCGTTTCGTGTTTTTTTTGCTTTATGAACAGCAATCTGTACACACAACAACAAAAAAAACTTGTTAAAAACAGATTACGGCAGCTGTACTTTGTGTAGGAAATATAAGTGTCTTTTCACGATCGTAAATAGCTGCTGATTATATCGGCATGATATTTTTTATCTTGCTTTTGTTTAGAGCAAAATGAAACTAACCAACCACAAGCATTAAGTCTAGTTGTTTTATATTTAATCTTGTTCATATTCTTTTAATATAATTTAATTTGTCATTTTCGTACGGGTTTTTTGTATAATTTAACTCATTTTTATCGCCGTTCAAAGCCAGAAGTATTTGCAACCCGCCACACGAGTTTTAAATAAACTTGGGCTTATTGTGCCAGTAGAAGTTTTTTGTTTGTTTTAACGCCGTGAGCATATCGAGTGTAAAGGAAAGTTTTATGGAGATTTTAAACGGCTGAATAAATAAATAAATAAAACGGCTAAATTTTTAACTTATATAGCTTAAGTTGTTGGGGTTATACATATAAAAGTGTATTTTAAAATTTTAATTATTTTAATTGGATTGTTTAATTGCCGTTTGTTTTTAGTCTTTGATGATTATTTTCGGATAAAAACTTTTGTTTTAATTAAAAAAGAATAGCAATCCGATTTCCGCCAAAACATTATGTTACTTCAAAATCAGTCTTTATTTATTCTGATAACGATCTTTTTAAAAATTTATGCGTATTGATTTAATATTGCTTACCCACAGATCTAAGTGCTCAAGATCCTCTAAAATTTAAAATTTGGCGTTCTTACAAATATATTCACAAAGTGTGTAAACCGAAAACTATATACGATCTTGAAAAAAATTTAGTTTTTTGATATTGGTGACATTTAGAGAAATTGTTTTGAAGTATTAATTTGACAGTCTTTTATTTCGAAGTTTAAGAACAGCCTTTTAAAACTTATCACACAAAATTGGTGCCAAAAATAGTGTGGGTTTTTACCAAATAAATACCAAACCTTTAATCTGTTTTGTTTTGAAACCTATATAATTTTACGGATTAGAACCTCTGTGAAAATCTCAACCAAAGTCAATAGGCTCCAGTTACGGTGTAAAAATTTAGATATTAAAATATTTTTATTTACGGTTTGATTGTTTTGTTTATTGGTACATTTTTATTATTATGTTTGTTGATGGTTTATATTCAAACTTAAAAACTTACCAGCTTTATAATTTTTATAGTTTTATAATAAGTTTGGCAATCTTGGAATAATTATATATGGCAATTCACAGCATAAAAATTTTAATAATTTATTAAAGTGATTAATTTTAGGGCTTATATAATTGACGAAATTTGTCAAAATTTCGCTTTTTTATTATTTTGATTGCGTTCGAAGTTCTTACAAACAACTTTACACTAAGAAACCAATCACTACCAAAACGTGAACAAAATGAAATTGATTAACTTTAACTGATTAAAAATGTATTGTAAAAACGCTAAACTTTCATTAAACTTGATTTTTAAAACATATTGAATTTAATTTTGTACGAGATAAATAGGTTTGCTAATTTTATTTTCATTGGCCTTTTTTATTAATTTTATTTATAGTTATTTTTTTATTCTCTTATCTTATTAACCAATAGAAATATTTGTTTTTTTATAAATTTTTATATATAAAAACAGTTTATAAATTTTAGTTGACTTAATTTACAAAAACCTAAATAGGTATTTTATTGGCCTAAATTGATATGTTTTGCGGCTTTAAATAATTGTTTAATACTTAACCCTTTGAGATTTTTTTGTCTAAAACCGCTCCAAATTTGCAAAAAGTCTTCCACGTTAGTGCTGCAGTGTGTTTAAAGGTGCGGTATACTAAATCATGGCGCTTTTTTTCGCTTGGATTTCGGTATCAATCGATGCGTCAGGTTTCACTGAGTAAAAAATTGTATTACAAAAAAATAATTTTTAGCAGTTGTCCAGATATTAGCAAGAATATCGCTTGGTTATTTCAGATATTTTTTGATTTTTTTACCAAACACCAGCCACGGTGTGTTTTGTTTGCTTACGTTGGACTTTGCAAACGCATTTTTTCTCGTAAAAATTCAGATGTATTTAAAATATTGTATATGCAAATTTTGTTATAAAAATATACAAAATTTTTAATTATACTAATTTCTGTGTCTTTTTATTTATTATATATTAGTTATAATGTTTTATTTTAAATAAATGATTTGACGTATTTTGAATTCAGTTCAATATGGGCAGGCGTTTTTTTTATCTCTCATCGGGCGTACATATTTACTGTTATTTGGCTGGCTAAGCGGCAAAAAAATCGATGGAATAATGAAGCGATAGTACAACCGCTGAAAATTAATTTTTTTTTGTAATACAATTTTTTACTCAAAGAAACCTGACGTATCGATTGATACCAAAAACCAAGCGAAAAAACACCATGATTTAACATAACGCACCTTTAACTCCGCATCTCGACTGGCGGCGGCGTCGGCGGGACGCGGAGTTAACACTGAGCAGCACGTGGAATACACGAATAACGTGAAATACTTTCTGGAATACGTTCTGTGTGGAAGACTTTCTGACGTGGAATACTTTCTGCGGATTTGCAGCGAAATACATCCCAAACGGTTAACGTGTCCCCCTGATTGCCTTTGCTTTCCTTACAACCTTGAAACCTTCGTATTTTCCGATGTAAAAAATTATCGTTTAAAGTTAGTTCGGCTTCGGCTAACAATTGTGGAACATAAAATTCACCGCAGTACGCTCTAGGTTGTACTTAGTTTAGTTGTACTCTATTTAGGTTGTAGCTAGGTTGTACCTAATATTGTAAATAAAAAGTGCATATTGCTGCCCTACAGTTTTAACCATTTCAATACAGTGTTCCCTCACTATGCACTAATCAAAAACAAAGTACGCTTGACCTAGGAACGACTTAGGTGACACAAAAATGTTTTCCGCGGTGAAGTTTAGGTACCACAATGGTTGGGGAAAGAAACCACTACAGTGAAAAGAAGGTTTCACCACGGTAATACAAAGGTTTTATAGTTGTAATTGCTAAGAAAGGCAATCTCGAAAACGTGTTAAGTGAGATTGAGGTCTGGAAAGTGTTAGCAACTGTTGATTAATTTTATTTTTTTGGTTAAAAAATTGCAAAAAAAACAGATACCTGAGTCCAACTAAATTCGTGCAATTCACACAGCGTGCAAATTAAGGAATTCCTTCTGCAAATTATTTATTATGCAAGATTTATCGATTGAAGTTTTTCGCAGCATTCTGTAAACTAATTAATCGTAAAAAAATTTCTGTTCTTCTTGTATTATTCTATTTAAAAAGCGTTGTTGTGGCAAGGTTTCTTTATAATAAACTCCCAGCCGTGAGACACGTTATTACGTTTTAAAAAAATCTTATTATTTGTTAAGGTTGTTTGGTTTGAGCAAAAACAATGATTAATCTGGCAAAATACCCACGTCAAGGATATGTTCCGTCTCCAACTCCAGTAGAATTTCTTGCAAATCTTACTCAGACTTTAGGTAAAATCGTTTATTGAATTTAAAACTAAAATCCCCCTATTTGGTCCAACGTTTTGTTGGCAATTTACTTCATTGTGTGGAGACAATTAAAGGCAGCTAAATCTGCCCCGAAGACAGGTAGGAAACAGGTCAATGAAAAAATGAAAGTAAGTGAGAGGCAAATGGGAGGCTGGTAGGATTCAGGAAATTAAAAATAAAATTAGGTATAAGGCAGGCTCAAACCTGTCTTAAAAGACTCCTTGATCTTAACAGGATAATTAGGTATTTTAATCATTGATTATCAGGTTTCATACCAATCACCTATAGTTTCCCTTCCAAAATTATGTCATTCAAAACACTTTGTTTTATTACAAACAAACTCTAAATTTACAAAAATGGAATAATAACTTTCTTTTTTGTTTTCAGATGGGCCTAATATTTATATCAAACGAGATGATTACCTGTACGGTCCTGGAGGCGGAAACAAAACACGGAAACTAGATTTCCTAATTCCAGATGCACTTGCCAAAGGTGCAGATAGTCTAGTAACTTGCGGTGCTGTTCAGTCTAACCACTGCCGTCTGACAATGGGCTGGGCGGCAAAGTAAGTTAATTACTTCGCAGTTTAAAATACATCTGCACGACGACAAAAAAGAAGTTTGATTTTTTGCTGTTTTTATTTTGTTATTAAACTGTTAAAATTACAGCAGTGAATTAAAAATAATCAAATCATTTTAGCCAAATAAAAAAATTAAAGATTTTTTTATTACCTATGAAAAGTTTTTATTATATTTAAATCAAATTTATAAAGTAGAGCAACAGGCAACAGTACAAGGCAGCACGTCAGTTGAAAATGTGGAAAACAACTCAGGTTCTCTTAATGTTTAAAAAAACAACGCTCTAACCAATCGAGTTATAAAATAAAGTTCAACTTATCTTAGTTTAACTCAGTCAGTAAAATAAAACTCTAAAAATTACTTTTAAATTTTTTATCATGGATTTTTTTAGTCAAAATCTAAAAATAGTATATTGTTTGGCTTTTTTTCGTTAAAACTGATGACCGTATTTTTTGGACGTCACAAACACTAAGTGAGCTGACTATTTCATTGATAAACTTTAATAAACTTCAATATTTTATTATACTACAAAAAATATCAGATGAGGATAAGACACTATTTAAAAATAATTTAGATTTATCAACCTACCTAGCATAAAAAACTTCGGTCTCGTCACGTAACAAAATCTATCTCATATTAAATGTATTTTGTAGTATTTTTGAGCCTTGAATAAATTAATGAAATATCTGCTAAAAATAATGAAACTTTTTTTAAAATATTTGCGGCTTTATAAATTGAAAATATTAAAAAAGTTTTTTCTTCTAATTAATCCAACAAAATTACATATATAAAAAATTTTAGTTATGCAAAAATAGCTGAAAACAGTGGTCAAAAATATTGTTATTAAAGCTTCAGTTTCTAAAAAATTATGTAAAAAATACTTGTTTCATAGGAAAACAAATTTAATACGCCATATGCATCCATTGCGCAGGATTAAAATCTCAGTTTTTCATGGTTTCTATAAGTTTACAATAAGTTTTTTCTTTAACATCCACTAGTTTTCCCTACCTTTTTTTAGGATGAGATAAGACTTTTAAATTTTAAGGTTAATTTTTTATTAGGATAAAAATTTGATAATAAAACAACTTTAATTCTTTGGCTTTTTGAAGCATTTTTTGCTGTTTTTCAAGAATTAAACGTTTTCACCCAAAACGTAAAACTTGTTTTGCCAAGATTTTTATTGTTGTTTGTAAAAAAATTTGATATAATAAAATTAAGTTTTTAAAATTCATTATTCATTCTTTCTTTTTTTAACTTATCAGGAAACATTTAGAGAAGGCTTAAAGTGTCATCTTGTTTTGGAGGAAAGAGTTCCTAATAGTTACGATCCAAATGCCAATGGAAACAATTTTTTGTTCAAACTCCTTGGGGTACAAGATTTTACAGTTGTCAAAGGTACAGAAAGGCCAAATTTTTTTATTGGCGTAAGTTCTCTGTTTTTTGTGGTCAATATAAGAGATATAAAAACTCAAAAATCATAACGTTTTATTAATGCAAAATTAATTTGTTTATTAAACCAAATATTAGTACTAAATGTTTTCATTGCAAATTTTATTATACACTCTATGTTCCTTTAATAAAATTTTATCAATAAATTGAGGTGTAAATTCGGTAATTTTCTATAAAACATTAAAAAATTTTTGTAAATATAAAAAAATTTGTTGTAGTAATTTTATGTTTTTGTTTTCTAAGAAAAATTATCAGTGTTTTATATTCACTTTTTTTATTTTTGTATATAATTTTTTGTAAAATATATCAAAATAAAAATAATTTGATACATCAGAATTCAGATTCAGATTCAGATTTTGTTATTTGCAACTTTCTTTTACAGTTATCCTATGTTAAAAAAACACGCCTTAGCAAACTAAAAAAAACTTATATTTGAATCTGAAATATTTGAATATTTTTAAACACACAAATTCAACTCTAAATAATTTTAAAATAATAATCATAGTTTAAATAATTTTTGTTCCTAAGTTTATATTAGTTTCATTCATTGGGTTTTTTTAGAGGTGATTTTTTATACAGCACCACGCTCATTTTTTTAATATGTCGTCAAAAACCATATTAATAAATGTTTCAATGATCTTTTAAGTCACTTAGGCGTGTTCTAAGGACTATTTGTTTAGTACTGTTTTAAAAATTTTTTGTTGATTCTTCTATATCATATTCCGGATCTTAAACACTTTGCCTGAAATATTCGCTCCAATATAAATTTAATTCATCAATAAAAACTCAAGGTACTTAGTTGGAAAGTGGAATAAAAAACGCCGCAAGCTTAGATTTTTTCCATTTTTATTAATTACGGGATAATTCATTCCCTACCAAAAAACTTTTTTGAAAGTAAGTGGCTTTGGTTATTTAATTATAGCTACTAAATCAAAGAAACTATGCAATCCACTTTTATTGATTTGGTAGGAGGTTCCGATGTAAAACACGAAATGGAATTGGTAGCGCAGAGAATTAAAGAGAACGGAGGTGTACCCTATATCATTCCGGGTGGCGGTTCCAATGTTCGAGGCGCTCTTGGCTACGTCAATTGCGCGCAGGAATTAGCTGAGCAACTGCAAGAAAAAAAATTACACATTGATCACTACGTACTTGCCAGCGGAAGTGCAGGTAAAAAACCAAAAAAAGTTTGTCTATTGCAAATCGCACAAAAGTCATTGTTGAAATACTAGGGATAATACTATAGGAAAAATAAAATATCAGCGTAACAATTGACTATTATCAGTGTTTTTCTAATTAAAAACAAAAGATAAACATATATAGTTTTTAGAAAGACGTCATTTGTTAAATTTAAAATTTCTTTAAATTTTCTTCAAAACTTAATGAATTGACTCACTTTTCATATCTATAGAAAACGGATTTATTATTTATTAAACACCTTAGTCAGATGCATATTTTTCTAATTAACGACAGTTACCTTTATTTGACCATTTATATACTAATCTGTGATTATCATCTTTAGGGACACATGCCGGTTTTCTTGTGGGTTTACGTGGAAATAATATAAATACCCCAGTGCACGGAGTATCCGTCGGTAGAAATCGAAAAGCAGAGGAGGATTTGGTTGGAAATCTTGTTAATCAACTCACTTCCGAGCTGCAAATAAAAGCTATTCCTCCGGAAGAAATTGACTGCACTGATGAATATACTGGGGAAGGATACTCTAGGTACGAATATTCATACCTAGCAATAATCCAATTTCAGCAAAAAATTAATAGTGCGGCTGTTAGGTCTATAGTCCATACAAAAATGATGCGGACTGGCGACAAAACTGTAACTTCGAAATGTTATATATCCATAACGGAGGAGGTTAGAATATGTGCGGGACATATATGGGAGCATAGCTTAGACTCTTGGCCACCTTGTGAAAAGGTTAGAAAAAAATGTTTGTTGATGACTTCATCACTACAACCGACGTGATGAAAAAAACCTGGGGCCTATTTCATAAAAATTGCTTGTAATTAATTTACAGCTGTAAATTAATAAACGCATAGTTTTCTTTTGTATTTTTAAATAAAAAGTATATTAATAAAATTGCGTTCAGAATTTAAAAAATTACAAATTTATAAATTCCGTAAATTCCACAGTTATGTACGTATTTTTTAATTAATAGAATAAGAAGAAATTAAATGCATTTATTAATTTACAATTACAAAGATCTTTATGAAATAGGCCCCTGGTCCAAAAAAAACAAAACTTTTTTATTAGTACGAGATAAGAAACGCCGGTTGGTATGCTGTTAAAACATACTTTTCTAAGTTTTTTCTAAAAGTTTGAGCGAAATCGGCTCGCTCGAATTTTTTTTTATAATGCGTTGAATGCGCGCGATTTTCGCGATTTTTCGCGAATTTTTGCAACGCTAATACACTGTCCGAATTATATATTTGGTTTTGCTTTCTGCTCGAAGTGTGTACGATATTGATCTCATTGCTATATATTAAATGTCCGCCAATTTTTATTCCTTATTTTTGACCTAAAAATTTTTTTGGGGTCACCCCCCTGGGGCTAGGGTGGGCAAACACGAATGCAAAAAAAATGTTTCAAAATTTTTTTCAAAATCATCAAAAATGTAAAATTTATCACATATGACGAATTTTGATATATCGTTTGTGTAAAAAAAACCTAATATTAAGCTTACAATAAGCTGTCAAAAATGACGAATTTGAAATTTGGAAGGATTCCAAGCCCGTATGCTGGCAGCAGCAAACCTTTAAATTAAAAATTTTTCCAAAAAAATAAGCCTTAAAAGTTTATTTTTTTCGAATTTCCATGTTATTTTGTTAGAAATAAATATTTTCAAAGTTAAAATTCCACTACAAAATTGCCAAATGTCGCAGCTAAAAAATGCTCTTTTTTAAGTGTTTTCTTACTTGCAAACATGTTTCCCCGTTTGTCAACACAAAAACAAATTTCTAATAACTATGTATTTCAACTTTTGCCAATATCCCAATGTAATTTTTTAGAATAATGCTATTTTTTGTGTAAAAACGTTTGAATCCGCGATCTGGTCTGAATTGCGTCATTTTATTGCGGAAGAGCCAATAAAAATAAGCAATTATGACGTAATAATAAAAATTTGCATGACATAAAGAAGTATTTTGGAATTTTAACGAAAATTTATGTTGCGTTTTCATGGGGTTATTTGGACCACAAATCAAAATAAATTTAAAAAATTTAAAACTAATCTTTTAAAGTTTATTATTCTTGTAAAACTTTTTAATTGAAAGGTTTGCTGCTGCCAGCATACGGGCTTGGAATCCTTCCAAATTACCAATTCGTCATTTTTCACAGCTTATTGTAAGCTTAATATTAGGTTTTTTTACACAAACGATATATCAAAACTCGTCATATGTGATAAATTTTACATTTTTGGTGGTTTTGAAAAAAAAATTTGAAAAAAATTTTCGGCAGTCGTGTTTGGCCCCCTTAGCCCCAGGGGGGTCAACCCCCAAAAAAAATTTTAGGTCAAAAGTAAGGAATAAAAATTGGCGGACATTTAATTTATAACAATATGATAAATATCGTACATACTTCGAGCAGGAAGCAAAACAAAATATATAATTCGGACAGTGTATTAGCGTTGCAAAAATTCGCGAAAAATCGCGAAAACCGCGCGCATTCAACGCATTATGAAAAAATTCAAGCACGCCGATTTCGCTCAAACTTTCAGAAAAAACTCAGAAAAGTATGATTTAACAGCATACCAACCGGCTTTTGTTTTTTTTCCAAAACAGCATTTGTTTTTTTTTAAATACACGCTGGTCAAAATCCAATGTTCTAACTGAAAGTAATCCCGCGGGAAAACAGGGACGCTGAGCACAAAAAGGACGCCCCCATTTGTGTCTAATATTCGCAGCTTCATTTCGAAGCTTTGTTTTTCCGCTGCGGTTCCCACAACCATTCCCACAAAGCAAAACATGTATGAAGTGATCACAAATACTATATGACATTTTAAGGATCCTTAAAATCCTGAAGTGTATGGTCTAGTGTTGTGATTACATTGTAGCTATTTAAGAGTGAGTATATATGTCAACAATACATAGAAGCATTGCAAAATAAGAAATGCGGAAGTCATTTTTTGTTAAATTAAAAGTTTTTACTATACTGACCAGCTCTTTATTTTATACTAAACTGAAATTAATGAGTCATATGTGGGAGTCTGACTTTAAGATTTTTAAAAATAAAAAAAACAGACCGTTTTAAAGTATTCTCTACTATTTTAATTATCACTGTTTGTTCGTAAAACAAAATATACTAATCAGACTGCATTTTACGCACTACAACATAAATTAGGCAAAAACTAAAACGTAAAAAATATGATTAAACAAGTTAATATATTTATCAAACGATGCTGCCAATTTTAGTTACTTAAATTCCCCAGATCATAACCACAAAAATTATTTTATAACTCCGAATTATTTCACGTACATAATTCTCAAAAAGACCCTTTTTTGGGGGTCATAACTCCTGAATTTCTGGATATATTTTGATAAAAAAAAACATTTTGAGGGCTATTGGGGACAGGGGTGAGGTTTTCACAAAAAAACTTATCAAAATTGAAAACAAAAAGTTTTACTCTGCACCGCACCTTTAAAAAAATAAAATCCTATGCCAAAACATAATGATTTATACAAGTAAAGTTTTGTATGTAAATTTTTGCTTTCCCCCTGTAATTTTTTTACAAATTTCCTATGCATTTTCAATTTTTTTGAACATTTTAAAAAAATGGACTTTACAAAAAAATTATGCTCATAAATTTCGTGAAACAGCGCCCAGGACGTAAATTTTTCTAAAAGCGACATAAGCTAACAGTCTATTTTTCATTTTTAGACCGACAGCAGAAATGGTTGAAGCGATCACTATGTTTTCCCAGAAAGAGGGTGTCCTGTTGGATCCCACCTACTCAGGAAAGGCCGCGGCGGGTCTCATCGGGATGGTGCGGCAAGGAAAATTTAAAAAAGGAGAAAACGTCCTATTTCTTCACACCGGCGGATTTCCGGCTCTGTTCAATTTCACGGCAATGTTTGAACCGAAGGTCAAAATACCGATTTACGACCATCGAACCTAAGAATGTGAAAATAACCGGAAGGAATGAAAATGATTAGAAATGACTAGACAATTTATGAATATATTGCTGGGAAGTTGCGCTGATTTTCTAATACACATAAACTATACCCCCATTTTAAGATTTAAGAGCCCGTAAATCAGGGGTACTATTCGTGATTTGCGGCTATATGTTATGCTACGTTAAATAAAAGTGAGAGGAGCTAAAATTTGGAGATCTTCGGGTTCAATGGGAATTTTCCCAAACGCTCACTAGCTCAAAGTCATTCTATGGCGTCATAATTCTGTGGAAATCTTTAACACCAAAAAACTTCCGTTTATATAAAAGGGTTTCGACCATCGTGACAATTGGTTCATCCTTTTATATGCAAATTGTTTTTTTTTTATTTAAGCAATAGGAAAATTCGCTTTATACTTTTTTGCGATTCTTAATTATTTTACAAAGAAAATTTACAAACATGTGCAGATTTTCGCAGAGCGAACTGTGTAGTATGTAGTATAGTTTCTGTTTATTTAGTAGAGTATAAACTGCAACCTGCATATAAACAATTTACCAAACAAAAGTTAAAAAAACGGGTTTGGACGGTTACAGAAATATAGAGTAGTATGATTCTAGGAACATTACGATTCCGTTATAATTTCGACTGAAGTGTATTTTACCTTCAGTCTTTTTGTTCTGAGCTTCTTCAACTAGAGTGTAAAAATTGGAAAAAGCCAGAGCCGGAAATTTAAAACTTCAAGTTTAAAAAATTAAAATCTATGAAAATCAAAATTACTCACGTTAAAAAAATCATTCCAGAATTTAGAATCAACCGTCTTTAAAAATATTTCATTTTCTCATGGCAACGCATTTCGCATTAATGCGCATTGCGTTATTATGAAGTAATAATTTTTTTAAACAAACAAAAAAGACTTGCAATTTGTTATTGCCTGATGTAATGTGAAAATTTTTAAAGGAAGAAGTATATAATCCAAACACAAACTAAATTAAAACTAAACTCGGGTTATTAATTCACGCATAAAATATATTGTGAAAAATTGTTAACCCATGTATGCTTGAATAATATAGCTAAGGAGATTGTTTAATGATACACAAAATTTTATAAAAATTTTTTCGCCTGTGCAAGTTTACTACTATTTTTATGCACTCACTACAATTTTTGTTGCACACATTTTTTCTGCAATCAAATTTTTATATCATTTTCTCGCTTTACAAATTTTGACATGAATTTAAAAAATTGAGTGATTTATTGCAAAAAAAACCGACCCTGTGTTACACTTGCTGTGCACAAGAACTACAGCTGATTATTGATATTAATGTTGTATATAATCCAGTTTTTTTGCTATAATTTTGGTCAAAAATTTTGTTTACAGCCAGCTGTTATCATGGGTTAAATGTTTATGAAATGCTTAGTAATTATAATTGATTAAATAATACGTCTTACAACTTGATAAATCCTAAGACCAACCGTCATTTCGAGTTACTTAATTGTTGTTACTAAATACCGAACGATTTTTATAAATTACAGGGAGTTGTGTTGCTACAAAATAAGTAATGATTTAAGAAAAAAAAAGTTTTTGTGCAAACTATAAAATGATTTGAAAATAAACAAGATTTTAAAGAGCCACAAAAACAAACAACACAAAAATGTAAACAATCGATACAGTAATGTCAATAAATAATAAAAACAGTATTGTCAATAAGTCAAAAATCACGTAGTTATTAAATAATACCTGGCGCTGGTGCCCGATAACAACAATAATCCTTTTATTTTATTATTTTTAGATAGCATAACATATTTATAAGGCTCTATGAAATATTCAAAAACTCCTTATGGAATATTCAAAAACAATTGTGTTTGTCCATGCGTGCGTGCGTGCGTGCTTGCGTGCGTGCGTGCCTGCGTGCCTGCGTGCGTGCGTGCGTGCATGCGTGCGTGCGTTCATGCGTGCATGCGTTCGTGCGTCCGTGCGTGCGTGAGTTCATGTGTGCGTGTGTTCATGCACGCGTGCATGCGTTCATGCGTTCGTCCGTCCGTACGTTCGTGCATCCGTGCGTGCGTGCGTGCGTTCGTGCGTTCGTGCGTGCGTCCATGCGTGCATGCGTGCATGCATGCGTACGCGCGTGGGTGCGTGCGTACGTGCGTGCGTGCGTGCGTGCATGCTGCATGCGTGCTTGCGTGCTTATGTGCTTGCGTGCGTGCGTGCATGCGTGTGTGCGTGCGTGCGTGCGTGCGTGCGTGCGTGCGTGCGTGCGTGCGTGCGTGCGTGCGTGCGTGCGTGCGTGCGTGCGTGCGTGCGTGCGTGCGTGCGTGCGTGCGTGCGTGCGTGCGTGCGTGCGTGCGTGCGTGCGTGCGTGCGTGCGTGCGTGCGTGCGTGCGTGCGTGCGTGCGTGCGTGCGTGCGTGCGTGCGTGCGTGCGTGCGTGCGTGCGTGCGTGCGTGCGTGCGTGCGTGCGTGCGTGCGTGCGTGCGTGCGTGCGTGCGTGCGTGCGTGCGTGCGTGCGTGCGTGCGTGCATTGCATATTCGTAACTTTTTTGAAGTATAGTACTAAAGCTAAGGTTAAAGTGCTTTAGGACTAAAAGATATTTGGGCATAGTGCTAAAGCTAAGGCTAAAGTGTTTTAGTACTAAAAGATTTTTGGGCGTAGTAGTAAAGCTAAGGCGCGGCAAAACTGACATTAGCTGAAAAAAGATCGACAAAAAGTACGCGTCCGGCAAAACGTTAGCTTTCGCCAAGAAAATGACAAATCAGAAAAAAGTTAAATGTACTCATCCCACCAAACCAAAAATATGATTTATGCCATAAGATTTATGTCAGTAGAGGGAAAATAAGGTGGTGTCTAATACCCCACCCCCTTTTGCTAGTCTTAAAATTTTGGACCCCATCCCCACTCTAAATAAAAATTTTAGGCTCCTCTCCTTTAACCCTGACCCCTTTCCAGAATTTTAACTCTGACCCTTCAAAGTTTTTTTGTTTTGAAAACTATATCCACCATGACCCTCTTCTGGATTTCAAAAATTTCCACCCCTGGTTTACTCTCTAGAAAGCCAGCGAAGACGGAAAGACCCCCTATTACCTCCTGGAGGATTCAAGATGCAATTTACAACGGATAATCAACCAACCCAACCCCCTCTTCTTCTTCTGTATTTGCCGGGACCATGCTTACGATGAGCTTGGGCAGGTAACCTGTGGTTAAATATGTTTTTTTGTGAAATATACATAAATGAGTTACTTAATCAATAATGTTAAATAAAATTATTAAAACTATTTCAAGCTGCTGTGAGTGTGGAGTTGTCTGTGTGTCTTATTTTTGTTAAAGCATTACAAAGAACTGAAATTTTTTGTGCTTTTGTTGAGTATTTTTTGAGTTGTTAAGTGTTTCTTATTAAAATAAGCTCATTTTTACTGTTGCAAAATGGGCATTTTGTGAAGTTTATTATGCAATAAGCGTGTGTTTTTTTTTCAAAAGAAAAGTGTGGGTTAAATGTTTGCTGCTTTAATTTTTTATTCTAGGAGAATTATTCTTGATAGTGATGACATTTTTGATGACTATTTTTTTGCACTTAAAACTGCAATACAGTATAAAAAAGACTTTTGAACTGTACAGTTAACCCTAAAATAATGCCTAAAAATAAATCTATAATCTAATACAGTAAACATTAAAGATTTGTTCAATGTTATTTGTTATAATATTAGTGTTTGTCAAGATATTGCGTTTTCCGTACAAAAAACCCTAAATTTTTTCGCTAATAACAGAAATAATGTAGAAAAAAATGTTGGTAAAGTTAATCTCAATTTCGGCGGTACTATTAACACCCAAAAACTATTATGCGGGTAGAAAACAGAACATTGCATATCATTTTTACTATTTTTTTTATGAAAAACTATCTAATAAAGCATTCTCACCAATTTTATTAAATCGGTAATTCTTTACAAAGGTATAGAGACAAAAAACTAAATCACTCTAAAAAAATCAAACACTATTCGTTTTTATCAGTATAATTTCTAAAATAGCAAACAAACTTTTTTATATGCTTTAAAAAAACAACTTTAAATCTAAGTTCATATTTCGTCCAAAGTGTTCAAATCCAAAAGACAAAGTCCAAAGGACAGTTTTTAAGTTTTGTTTATGCTTTGTCCAAAGGACAATTTTTAATTCTTCTTTATACTTTTTCCAAAGGACAATGTCCAAATAATAATCCGATAGTCCAAAAGACAGTCCAAAGGATAATATTCAAAAGGAAAGGTCTAAAGGACAAAGTACTAAGTACAAAAGACAAAATCCAAAGGAGAAAGTCTAAAAAACAAAATCCAAAGTACAAAGTCCAAAAGACATTTTGGACAAACGGAAGTTGTTTTTTAACAGCCAGAATAAAATGGAAATACTTAAACTTGCGTTTTGGACAGTTCGAACTGTCCTTTAGACATTTTGGATTACCGTTTGGACAAATTTGACGAAGCGTTCATACTTCGTTCAAACACAACCAGTGCTGCTCACTGTTAAATTCCGCGCCTCGACGATACAAACGCGGAGTTTAACACAGTGCAGCACTGGTGCGCAATACATTCTGCGGATTTGCAGCGCTTTTTAGACCGAAAACGCCGAAAGGGTTAAAGACGTATGTTGTATAAATTAAGGCGTAAGAGAGACAGATTCGTGCTCTATTCTTACGTCAGTTTTGACGCAGGTGAACAAAAAAACAATAAAACGCTTTAATAAAACGACAAAAAAGGCAAAAACTAAAAAATAATTTTAAATTGTTTGATTTGAACATTTAAATTATGCTAAATAGCCATTTAAATGCCGAAATTAAACTATTTGCAATATAAAAAAATAAAACGTCGTACGTAATAATGTTTTTTAAGTGTGATAGTAGGAACTGGTAGACCTTACGTGTCTTAGTCATACGTTATACGTATAGGTCTACGTTATACATCTTTATGACGTAGTTTGAACCAGCCTTTAACAATCAAAGTATTAAGGCCTGTTCAGACGTATGCACAATGCACGATGCACAATGCATTAAAACTCCGAAAATAGGTGTTGACACTTACGCACAATTATATGCATGCACGGTACACAATGCACAATGCATTATCGGACTTGAAACGGCGTTCCTAGTTTTGTGTAAGCAGCAGCGCGCTTCGAAAATTTGTACGCACTATTTTCGCAAAAAACGTACGTTGAGAACTCTTCTGCTTAAAAAATGAATCAAATAATAAATATTCTTGAACAAACGACTTCACATTTCATTATACATAAAACTTAAAACATATTTTCGTGTTTAAAAAATATAAAACATATTTCTATGCTAAATAAATCAAAAAGAGGGATTTTCGAACTTGGAAGGATTTTGTTTTTTTTTTAGTTTTCTTGACTAATATTCAGGATTGTTTTTCCCAAAATCAACAATTCGAGTTTTTTTGTCAACTTGGATTTGCAGCAACTCTTTTCCTTTTTTTCTTTTCAGCAAGGTTTCATTTTTTAGTAAAAGAAACAAGCATTTTAAATCGTATTTAACAATAGTTTTGGCTAAAAATTCGTTTTGATGCATTATGCATTGTGCGTAAATGTGCACATGTACTACAATACATTGTGCATCGTTCATTGTGCATTGTGCGTAAGTGTGAACGGGCCTTTAAAAATAGAAAATTACCGTTTTCTCGGGATACATTATTTGTACCTTCCATGGTTTCACTCAATGACCATTTTTTCAATTAGAAAATCACAGATCACAAAAAAACGCCATTTTTGCAGGGTCATATATTATTATTATTTTATTTATTTCGTTGAAAAACAGGAAACATACATAAGCAAGTTAATACTGCACTGAGATTGTATGTAACTTTTATAAACTAAAAAAAGGAAATAAATCACACTCAATAAGCCAAATCCCAAAACCCAACTGCAAATACAAACCCAAGATTTGGAAAGTTCTGTCAAAATCATGTCATTTACACCTGGGCGCTGTTTCATAAAAGTTCCCAACATGCTGTTTTTTTGTTGAAGTCCATTTCTTTTTTGAAGATACTAACAAGAAATTAAAATGATTCCGGACTGATAAAATATACTATTCTCTTCTTTTTTTGTGCCTCCCACCAAAAATTTGCATAAATATTAATTGCAAAAATCCCTATGCTTTATCATAGGATTTCATTTCTTTGTAAATATTTACAAAGAATCAAATGTTAGTAACATTTATGAAACAGCGCACTGTAAAATGATTCCGGACTCACCACAAGAGCAAATGCCACGACAAAACCAAAACTATCCCACTTCCAAGGAAAAAATTGCAGGCAAATTTTAAGGCGGAGTAGCAGTTTTTGAGCGCTAAATCTATAACACACAATAAAGTAAGATACAAAACATTGAATAAAATAGTACATTATTACACAGTAAAAGAACTATAGAACATTGTAGAATACATTATTTTCCAGGAAATTTTTAAGAAAAAAACCCTATCACGCATAGTTTTAAAAAACCTTTGCTTAGTTTGATCACAAATTATTGTAGGAATCGTATTGCAGTCTTACTGACTGTCTTAAAGCTGATAAATTGGTTCTAAGAAAGTTTTTGATAGGCAAATGATATTGATAATCATTTATTATTAATTTTTCTGCTTTTCTTACATTGCTGTCTGTGACTAAAGTCAGTTTATTTTCAGGAAAACAAGGAAATTCATTGAAATAACAGTATATAAGTCTTGCACGAAAGCTTGTTGCTGTGTGACCTACTGAAATGAAACCACTGTTATCTTTAATTTCAGTAGGTCACACAGCAGCAAGTTTTCGTGCAAGATTTATATATATGTCCTAAGCTGACAAAAATATTTTGATGAAAAACGTTTTATGATCTATTCAGGGCAGGGGTAAGATTTAAAAAAAACTACCGAAATCAATCACAAAATATGACTTTGACCTTAAAGGAACCTGCAGCTAAAAAAAATTTACAGATAGGAATAGTGACTCCCAAATTTGCTGTTTATTATACCGTTGCTAAGTAATCTTTAAGAATAATGTGTTTTTTTATGAAGAGTCTAAGATATTTAGTATTAAACTTTAATGCCATGATGACATAATGGTGAATCAAATTATGATTTTTTATACAGTAGCTCAGTGGGCGTGGATATCCTAAGAATTCTTTTCTTAACACTAAGAACTAAAAACGTAATCAATACTTGTCATTCATTTGTTGCCTGGAAGCATTTTAATCCTTTTGAATTGTTTGTTTGTTGCGGTAGAATAAATAATGCTTATTATTTAGTTTAAACACTATTGTTTTTAGAAGTTTATTGAAATTCCTAATTTAAACAACTCCTAATAAATATTCATGACACCAGTATCATAAAATATATATTATAAAATCTACTGAATAAAAAAAAATATAAAAAAATTAATCCGTTTAAAACTGACCTTTTTTAAAACTTTTAGAATAAAATTAATATTTCAGAAAAGTTAAGTAAGTATAAGAACTGAAATAAAATTAATTAATATTAAAAAAGGTTTAAGTTTAATATAAGCATTGTTTAATCGATGTGATTGTTTAAACATGCCCCGTCCTAGGAACGTCATCAAATCGGCTAGAAGTTACCCACAGACGGATTGTAAAAACGGTTGGTAATTACATTATTCTTTGTACAAATATTTTTAAACACAATAAAGCCTTTAAGCAGACGACTTACTCTTATCACCTCTTCATACAATAAATCAGAAAAAACATAACAACATAAAGGGTTTTTTCCATAAAATTAATACTAATGATGTTCCCTGGAACTCCAAAGCGGAATTCCGCTTTCCGGAGCTCCGGAGAAACCTCCGGAGAGCTTCGTACTATTTCGGTGCTAGTTTTATGAATAATTTTGTACTAATGCCGACGATTATTTTGTTAAAATTTTTTTATAATTTATTTTTTTCAAAACTTTTAAAAAACAATAGAAACAGTCTTGAATTGGGCATATAACAAATTAAATAATATTTCAAGCTTAAATAAACTTTAAATCAAGTTAAATAAGGTTAAAATAGCTCCTTTAAAGGGCGAAACTCCGTAGCGCACGAGCTCACTCCACTTTAATGGCTGAAGCTCTGGGTAGTGTTGTAAAAAGTTACTTTTACTTTTACTTGAAGTGGAACGATACAGTTAGGATACCCTGTCGTTTTTTGTATATAACTCGTGCCGTACGTGACGGAAAAAAAACAAACTATAAATTTAAAAAAGGGTATTTTTTTCTGGTCAGTTTGGTATCCTTAACATTTTTGGTGGACTATTCTACGCCGAGATATGCTTCGTTAAAAAAAGGAATTTTAAAACAGTTTTTCCCAATTTAAAAGAACCAAAGTAAATATTACGTAACAAAAATATAACTCAAGTTAAATACACCAAATGTACATGCTCACAAAAATTTTCAGCAAAATCCCTACTATTGAAGTTTTTTAATTTCGTTTTATTGCTAAAATTGTTGAAATAAAAAATAAAAAAGGTGATCGTAGAGATTTCGTTAAAAACTTAAAAACTGGCTCAAAATTATGGTACAACTTCTGTATTAAAAGTTGGGAACAAACTAATTCCTATTAAATGACTAAACTTTCATTTATATTTTTTTGATTTGACGTCGGGAAACTACATTTTGAATCATTGTTTAAAACTAGGTTTTAAAAAAGAAACTAAGACGGAGCAGTAGCCGACTGGATATAGCGTCGGACTCGTAATCCCGGAGGTCTAGGTTTGAGTTACCCTGGGAAATGTTTTAACATCAAAAAAATGTTGTTTTATTTTAAACTTTTTAATTAGAAAAGGTGTTCATTATTCAATACTGTATTCGACCCCGAGTACGTGTTTTGAGGTGGTTTTGAGGTAAAAACGGTTAATAGTCAGAATGCCCCCAAGGGGGGGGGGAGTCGCAACACCTCTAGTGCCCCCCGGGGGATCGAATTGAAAAACGGAGGTAGGATTCGTCATCAGGACATCCGAAAACCCCCGAGTACAAGTTTTGGGGAAAATTGGTGAAATTTTTGCAACTGTATCGTTCTACCTTAAACTAATAAAAGTATAATGGATTTTGGATTTACTTTTATTTTTATTTTTACTCGACCTTTTAAATTTCAATTACTTTTACTTTTACTCGACTTTTACTACGATTTTTTCTTGCAAATACTTAAATTAATTTAAGTAATTTCAAGGACTCATATTCCTACGGACTTGTTGTGAAATAGCAGAAGAAAATTTTTTAAGCCGCTAACACGTTAAAACCATTTATTTTGCCAAAAAATTTATTAAACTGATAATTTATACATAAAATTAGCAAAAAACTTTACAAAAAAGCTCTGGAGCTTTAAAAACCGGTGCTTTGCTCCAATTTAAAATTACTTCTATTATATATTTTTTCCTACTTTTACTTGAAAAAAAGGTCTTACTTTTACTTTTACGTTACTTAAATTAAAATTTTTTCAATTACTTTTACTTTTACTTAATATAATCGAAAATAATTATTTTTTACAACACTACTCAGGAGTATGATATTGAATGATAGAGACATCATTAATTAATACTAACTCAATATTCACTTTTGTCTTTGTTTAATAGTAAGATTTCGACCCCATGAACAAAAATTTCACGCAAAACAAAAAAAACTAACACATTTATTACAAGACTAAATAAAATTTTTATTAGTTTTAAAAAAATATTTGAAACGGAAAACAAAGTATACGGTATTTGTATGTATTTGTGTGTGTATCTGTAATACATGCATATTTATCCTTCCGATACCACATGCATTTGTACGTATGCATGTTTAATTACTTTTTTTTAAATCTAAACGTATGCATTAGTGTTGTAAAAAGTAATGATTTTCGATTATTTTAAGTTAAAGTATTCGAAAAGTTTTAAGTTAAATTCGAAAAATTTTAATTTAAGTAAAGTAAGAGTAGAAGTAATTTGTGATTTTTTTTATTTAAGTAAAGTAAAAGTAAAAGTAACGGTCAAAATTTTATTTAAATAAAGTAAAAGTAAGACCTATTTTTTTAAGTAAAAGTAAGAGTAAAAGCATAATAAAAGTAATTTGTACCGGAAGAACACGCCCGTTTTTGGAGCTCCAGATCTCCGTCTCAGAGTTTTTGCTAATTTTGTGTATAGATCTTCATTTTAATAACTTTTTGGTCTAAATAAATGATGCTTAGCGTCTTTCGGGCTAAAAAACTTTTTTCTGCCAATCATTTTCCAACAAACCCGTAGAAAATTGAGTCCTTGAAAATACTTAAATTTTACTTAAATTAATTTAAGTATTCGCTAGAAAAAATTCGAGTAAGAGTAAAAGTAAAAGTAATTGAAATTTCAAAAGTCGAGTAAGAGTAAAAGTAAAAGTAATTGAAATTTCAAAAGTCGAGTAAAAGTAAAAGCAATCCAAAATCCATTACTTTTATTAGTTTATGTAAAAGTAAAAGTAACTTTTTTACAACATCCATGTCGTTAGGTCCACTAATAAATATATTGTGTGTTTCAATTTTCATTTTTTGTTTTATTAACAAAATTTCAACGGCTCATTTGTGAATAGCTCTAACATTAAGGCTCTCCTCTAAGTTTATAAAATTTATGATCACGCTGTAAAAATTATTTTCGACGTGGCCAAGTCTGAAATTGAAATGTCCCTTTCGCCGAAGTTTTTCTGAACATGGTCATAAACGTGATCAGCTTTTTTGATTATTAAACGTTAAAAACGGCGTTTGAAACAAAAATTGCAAAATTGCCAGGACTGTTAAATTCTAAAGCGTTAAATGCCAAAGTTTTATAGCCAGAAGTGTCGTTTCGCCTATTTTTGTCCCTTACACCCTTACAAAGGATGATTTACAATATTAAACCTTCCAATTACAATGATTGCTTCGGTGCATTTTTTGTATAACTAAATTGCGAAAATAACTATAGTGTAAATACGGTAAAAAACTATAACTTTAATAAATTGTTAAGGTAACTATAATTTTATGAAATATTAATTTAATAACTGTAATGAATTGTGAAATTTGTTGCACACAGCAATAAAAATTAAAAAATTATGATGCGACATATTTTAAAATTATTCTTTGAAAACATATGAATGTACTTATCAATCTTATTGTAAAGAAAATACAGGTGATAACAACGATAAAGTAACAAATGCGAACTTTTCAAGAAATCAGGAAATCAAATTCGTTACCTCAGAATTTGCTGATTTTACAGGGGTAAGATTATTTTTATTTGAAAATAAACTGAATTGATTTGTTTTTAAGGCTTTTTTAATTATTCGCAATATTTGTATACCAAATAACCGACTGAGTTATTATTTATTTATTTGAATGAGTCCGGTTTCTAGGTTTTTTTTAATATTATTGACAAATTACATAAAAAAAGCTTAAGTTTTTATCGCCGTCTAGAGGTTCTGCCACCTTTCTGAATTATATATTTAACTTTTTATTACTACTATTATTATTATTTATTATTCATTGACTTAATACTTAAAGTCTGTATTGCACAAACAAAAGATCTCCTGCTTAAAATTTGAAATTTCCGTTTTGATCATATGTAACTCTGGATTTTTGAAATAAAAAATAAACACAGGTATGCAAAATTCACAAAGGTGTGAATCACAAATTTCTGTGTTTTTTTCTCGGACCGTGATGTTTTCTGCATCCTTAGACTTAATTAACATTAAGAATTAACTAATGTATCAAAATTTTTTTCTTTGTAAAAGGGGGTGGCGGAAAAAAAGCACCCGTGGTAAAGGCGAAAAAAGCAGCCTTGCGCAAGGCGGAAAAAAAGCACCCGAAAGGAGCGCATGGCACATATCGCACAGCGGCGTTTTTTTTATTACGTTATAAGTATGAAATTATTGCGTTAACTTATTATAAGTATTAAGTTATAAGTTATTATAAAACATAAATTAAATATTCAGTAGCATGCATTTATAGTTTAATAATTTTTAACTTTTGCATTTGGTTAATAAACATAAAATTAAATTAAAGGTATTTAAAAAGTAAATAAATGAAAAATAAAACACGATTGGTTTTAATTTATTGTGATCTTTGCGCTCAGTAATAAATGCTAATAACTGATAAGCAATCTGTTTTAGCTGCAAATTTGCACGAACTATAAAGGTTTATGGTCGATGTAGCCGAGGGAACTTGGAGCCGAAAATAAAAATCGCTATTCCTAAGCCTAAGCGAAGCCTAAAAAAGATAAAAAATTTTTCCGGCGGCTCCAAGTTCCGTACTTGCGGCTCTAAAGACCCCGTACCACTTTAAATATGCGAATTTTCTATTAATAATCACAATACTATAAAATCTATGGGGAATTTTTTTTACACACCTTTTATTTTCGTTTGTAAAAATTTTTTGTTTGTCAAGTCGTTTAAATTAATTGGACAAAAACCTTTAATTTTTATTCAATTTTCAATCCACAGAAAAGATTGATTTTGTGATTCGTTACTTTTCCAAATTATATTATAAATCTTTAAAATTGTTCGAAGTTGCGAAAGAGCAGAACCTTTTAAAGTTTTAGTAACTGTAATCGGTATTCATAAACTTAGGGCTCGTTCATACTTATGACAAAAGTCCTTTGGACAAAGTCCAAAGGACTTTTGTCCTTTGGACTTTGTCCAAAGGACTTTTGTCCAAAGGACAAAATCCAAAGGGAAAAGTCCAAAGGGAAAAGTCCAAAGGAAAAAGTCCAAAGGACAAAATCCAAAGGACAAGGTATTCATACTTTTGTCCTTTGGACTTTTCCCTTTGGATTTTGTCCTTTGGACTCTGTCCAAAGGACAAATTCTAAGTAGCGTTCATACTTCGTCCAAAGGCAAAAGTCCAAAGGTAGCGTTTTGGCTTGTCCAAAGGAGCTTTTGGCTTTTATAAAATTGTCCTTTGGACTTTGTCCAAAGGACGTTTTGTCATAAGTATGAACCAGCCCTTACTAAATCAGCGTTGGCAAAGTTTCATACTATAATTTACATAAAAAATCCGGAGTTGTTAGAGCCATCTACCCCTACGATTATTGTAAAACACCGTCCGTTTTCAAAAAAGTCCGGATTATTTGATTTTAGATCATTATTACAGAAGTTAATAAAATAATAACGTCAAAATCTATAAAAACTCCGAGCAAAAAGTTTTATACACAGTACTGATGACGTAGTAAATAAACAACGCTGCATAATATTTGTCACGCGCTCCTTTTGGGTGCTTTTTTGCACGCCTTGCAAACGGGTGCTTTTTTTCGCCTTTGTCACGGGTGTTTTTTCCGTAAACCTGTAAAAGTTCTAAATTTCAGTTTACTTAGTTTTGTGAAAAATTTCGTGCTGTAGTAATTTTGCAAATTTTTAAAGCAATTTTTAATGCAATATGTCTGTTAGAGCATAAAATTGATAAGCTATACTAGAATGTAATAACCAGGGGGCCCAACTCAGCCAGTATAACGAAGTATGATTATTATGAAGTATGATGCGCGCCACTTTTTGGTTTGCTGCAATTTTGGCCTCGTGAATAAAAAATTTTTCAAACTATATATCAATCAACTCAAAAAACTAAGGAAAACTTTTTTAACCCAGTTTTTTTGAATTTGGCACGTTGCCAATTTCTCACGTGGATGAACAAAATTTAGCAAAAAACATCACTCCAAAATTTTTTTTATTACGCAATTTGAATAGTATGCATTATAATGCACAAAAACTCTGTAGTCATGCAGCCGGGCGCCCTAAACTTGTATGTTGAACAAATGGCAAATTTTACTGTAGCAAAAAAAAATTTTTTAAGCGTCAACTTTTTTGTTAAGAAAACATTTTAAAAATTTAATATACGATTTTGATAAGCACAAAAATTGGCGCTTGTTAAATATAGCAAAAATTTTGATGGTGTCTTAAGGTCTCTCCGGACAATTTTCACTTTACAGCGTTCAATAAAACACCAGTTGAAATACAGAACAAAAATTATTTTTTGTTTACATAAAATGTATTTTATTATTTATTGTCATTATAGAGCATTATAATATTTTAAAATATCCCAACGTTGAAAATTTGAATGAACGGCAAAAAGTAGGAAACAAATTGCGGTTTAAATATTTCCAAAATATTTACAAATATTTTGTTTTGTTTTGATTCAATAAAAAAATTATAATAACTCTAAAATAATTATTAATATTAAATAAAAAAATGTAGCAATGAAAATAAGGTCACAGTGGGAATCGATCCCTCGACTTCGATCCCTCGATCCCTGGAATTTTAACAGTGGCAGACGGTAACCGCTTTATCCAACTGCGCCATATAACTACATAACCATTCCCCCAAGAGGTTTATAAATGCACGGCCTTTATTAAATCTAAATATGCACAAACCACAGATTAACAGCACGAGAGCTATTATTGCAGTTTAAAAATCATATACTAATTATAATACAAACATACTGTTTGGAGCTTTAAATTTCACCGAATTAAATTAAATTATCATGGTTTTTGCAACTAGTTTAAAGTTAAAGTCTTCCAGGCTGAAATTGAGGGCGTAACCGCTGTCCGCCAGGAAGAAATAAACAATAAACGCGTGAGCGATAAAAATTTAAAAAAAAGTTTTCAGCGGTTATGTAACCAATTATTATTTAGTTGCGTCATGTGTTTCTCTGCACGTGATATTTTCTCAAAGAACGAGTGGTTACTTTACCACTCATCTATTTTCACCCTGATAGAATTTATCTTTAGGTTAGTGGAGTCTATAACATAAAGCGATCTTTTCATTCAACTAGGCGCTTCTTTTGGATTATAGTGTCTATTGTGGCATGGGCAGCTTGCATATGGCAGGTTTACCAGGCTCTGCGAGAGTATTTAGAATATCCAATTACAGTAACCCTTAAGCTGAAATACAATAGCAATATTCTTTTTCCAGCCGTTACAATCTGCAATTTGAACCCGATTCAAAGGTTAGTTTTTTTTACAATTTTACATGTTTAACTCGATATCGTGATTTGTTTTTCTTCGGTTACAATCGTGAAAGCTTCGTACCACAGCGGTGAAACCTTGGTTTAACGGTGGTGTTATTTACGTCTGACCATTGTGATATGTAAACTTTATACGCTGTAAGCTCTACGTATAATCTAGGTCGTACTTAGGTTAGGCGTTAGTGCCTAGTGAGCGAGCAAATTCAAATGGTTTAAAAAAGCTGAATGGTAGCGATATGCAGATTTTATTCAAAGACAGTGTATTAGGTATGACATACATATGACATAGGTAAAGTTTACTTACTAAAATCGTTGGACGTAGATACTGCCACCGTGAAACAAAGGTTTCACCGCGATAATACGAATGTTTCACGGTTGTAACCGGGGAAAAGTCAGTCACGGAAACAGGTTAAACGCTATATTTTTAACACTTCAAAACTGTTTTAACGCTAAATCATTTTTTTCAAAAATATTGCATTACATTACATTACAACAATTAGATATCATATTTTATTACATGTTTCAAAATTTTAAAACTGCTGTGGACAGTACCTTCCTACACAGCTAACATATTTAAAAGTGGATCCACATTTACACAAAAAGATTTTTTATATAACAATTGGTTAAAATCCTTAAAATTAAATTCAAAATTTTTAAAGGATTTCATGTTTTTTTTTACAAATCCTTTTTGCAAAAATTACCACGTGTATTTTACCAAATTTTTAACAAAATCGATTTTTTTTAAACGGAATACACTTAAAAATGGCCATTCTAATTATTTAAATACTTTTTTTTTTGTTTTTAAACCAGCAACTTTTGTTGAAAATAGGCAATTTATATTTAGGCATCATGAAAAATTAGCAACTAATGTTACATCATATAGTAACAGCAATTTTATATGATCTTAGATTATGTAAAAAAGTTGGTATTTTTAAAATTTTTCTGCAAATTAAAAAAATCTAAAAAAATCAGAATGTTATTTTTTTCAGAATTTTCAGTAACTTTATCGATTCCAAAATAACTTCGTGGTTACAAATGCATCACTAAATTATTGCGATTGTGCAGTGATTTATTTTAGCTCTTAAATTTTTAGTTATATAAATAATTCGTTCTCAAATAGGTGCTTTTTATATTTTTTAAAGTTAAAAAAGTGGTTGGGGGCTATATAATAACAAAGGGGCACCAAGGTCTGAATAAGGCGAACTGATTGTTTTTTAAAACAATTATTTTTTTTTAATTGTAAAATTTCATGTTTAAATTAAAAAATTTAGCAAAATTCCAAAACTAATTTTTAAAAAGGTCTAGCTATTTTACATTTCTAACATATAAATTTAACCAAAGAACAATTAACCGTATAGGTTTATATTGTCATTTAAATAATCATTTTTTTATAAAAAATTTTTAAAAAAAAAATCAAAGGCACCAAATTCAAAGGGGTACCACAGACATGGATTGATCACAATGAACTAAAAACGGTTTCATTGCGGTTCATACGAATAAATATTACATATTACATATTAGTTTAAACAAAATCTAAGACTATCGATCTAACAACTTGTAACGGCGTCTTGAATTTATAAAGAATGCGTTTTTTAAAAAACCCAAAGCGGGTTTTCTCAATAAAAGACCAATAAATTTATAGGTAACAATTTAAAGTTTAGTTCATATTACGAAAAAGATATCAAAGATATGTACTTGAACATTAGCGCTTCTAATCCATTTGATGATAAACCGAACAGTGCTGGGTGGAATTATGTGAAAACAAATGGCTCAATGGTAAAACTTTTGAAATGTTTGATGTTGTTCGTGTTATTTCTTGTTGCAAAGCATACATAGCAATCTTTTTTTTGTTTTATAAATAACAAAAAATATAAAAGTTTGGAGGTTTTAATTAGTTATGCAGCGAATCAGTGACTTTTTACTTAATACTATAAATACTGTATTGCTGCCACTACATAAATGTATAAGTGTTCAGTAATTTTTGGTTTTTTTTAAAGCTGTGAAATAGCCAAAAATATATATAACACAAAAATACATGCTATAAACAACTCAGACACATTTTTGCCCTTATCAGGCACATCTTAAGTAGGGTACGTCCTAATCGGGGCTCTCGAGTCTTTTGGATTTTTTATATTGTATCAAGTTATTGGCTATGTAATTAAATGAGTCACGTTGTTATTTTATTAAGTTTTACGACCGCCAGAATAGAAAAAAATAAATTGTTTCTATGTTTTAAAAAAATAATGCGCTTAAAATGTAAAAAATAAAAAAAACTATTTTTTGTTAATCTGTATTTATGTAAGAAAGCATAGAATTTATGAGAAAGAAATAACTATAATCACAATACGCTAGTTTTTGTATAAATTTAAAAATTATATATTGGATTTTTAGGTGTTTTTTTGTTAAATATGTCGATTAATTCGTATGTTGTCAATGTAGTAACTTTTAATCGGAAATAACCGTATGCACACTACCCAACTTTATTTTTTTATCTTTTGTGCCTCAAAATCTTATACTGGTTAAAAAAATCATATAATATTGTATTTTTGATTTAATACATGAAAATACAAGTAACATTTCTAACAAGAACAGTTTAGATAAATTTCAATGACGATGATGAAGAAAGTGAATCGGTAGCACTGAACGAAGAACAAGTCTACAAAGATATGGTCTTTAAAGCTATGTAAGCACCAGATATAATTTTTTGTGTATTTTGTTAAAACTTACATATATGTGAAAACTTAAGCATCAAACTTACTTACATCAAACTTTATGCGAAAAACTTTTGCGTATTTACAGTAAATATAAATTCACATAATTAAGGATAAATAAACTACAGCAATTTAATTAACGCTACAACGGTAAGGAATAAAAATTATTATCAAAAACAACTTTTTGTAATCTTTTTTCTGAAGTACCCACTTTTTAAAGTTTTCCATTCCATTAGATGCTGGTATTTTCGTTTTACCCTAATATACTTAGCAGTGACCACCATAACTTACTTGTACCGCGGTCGTATCTTGGTTGACTAAGAATTAAAAAAAAGGCAAGTGTCAATATGGTATGACCATGGTAAGAGTAAAGTATAAACAATTTTGTGAAGTATACTTAACTGCTGTTTAACAAATACCATTAATAGTTTCGGTATGTTGCAGTTTCAAAAACAGTAAACGAAACAGAACAAAATGAATAGAATTAAGTTTCTGTTAAGTTTGACAAATTCTATAGTTTTAAAAAACTAAAAACATAGTTTGTTGATGAAAAACTTGGAATAAGTGATAATAGGTGATTTAGGTTATTTGTATTTTTATTGTATAATATTTTCTGATAAAATTTGTTGTAAAAACGCGGTTTTTATTAAGACCTTCGGGCTATTAGTAAAAAATATAAGCTGGGTATTTTTGTAGCTAGAATAAGAATTATTTTTAGTTTGTGGTAGCTTTCTACCAAAATGCATAAACACTTTCAATAAAATAAAATGTTTTAAATATATCATATAAAATAATAGCTTTAATCAATATTTTATACAGCAAAATACAAAAAAGTATTTTAATGAAATAAACTTATTTTGAAGCTTGAATTTAAGTATTTAAAATTTTTTTAAGATTTCGTGTATTTTTAGCTATGATATGAATATCGACATTGAAAATTTTGGTCACCGAATCGAAAATATGCTTTTAGACTGCACTTACCAAGGTAATTGGATTTTTGTATTCAAGTAAAACAATCATGCTCCTAAAACTTGATTCTTTACAGCTTCCTCGCATATTAATATTGATATAAAATTTTTAACTTAAGCATATCGGGTTAAGGTATTATATACTATTTGTAACAAAAAATTTTTGTGTAAACATAAATGTTGGTAATCAACCATAGTTTTAAAAGTACGTAAATGCAGTGCAACATCAGAAAAATTTATTCACGCACTCACTAGAGATAATTTTTAATTTTAATAAATAATTTATTATTAGTAAAATCAAGAATACATGAAAATTAATTAATAAAGAAAAAAATGAGAAAATGAAGAACAAATTATACGTGATATGTGTGGATCAAACCTAAATGCATACGTATGCGTATGTTATCCATGTTATCTTACGTTATATGCATAAGTATGCATATGTTACAGCGTGAAGTGCCATAACTTCACCGCGTAGCGGCACTTATATTATATTATAATCACCCATGTTTTTTTTAAACATTTTAGCTGTTTTTGATTTTATAAATTTAGGAATACAGTGCTATTCTAGTAATTTTAAACGTTGGCAACATCCGAGATTCGGAAATTGTTTCACGATAACTCCAAACAGCAGCGATAATAAGATTCTACCATGTCGCGACCGTACACGCGGTCAGCGCCTACAATACAGTAGTACAGACATTGAGGTCCTGGAAATCCACTCTTGGGCCAGCCATATGGATGTCTGTCAATGTCTAAAAGAGTGTATTCCTGTTCGATGCCAAACCAAGAATGACTGTCTTTTGGTTCTTCCATCACTTTATTAC
>JASAMX010028179.1:0-14495 GCA_030248175.1 Microlaimidae sp. YZB2_3
TCAAGTATATTTATTAGTCCAAAATATTATGGCGAAGCATTAGAATTAGCTTTAAGTTTTGAAGCAAATCAGGTCGCAAAATGAGTGCAATTAAATACGATCTATGGTAATGATTCCAATAACAAATTGATTAATAACATATTGTAGGTTTCTAATAAAAATCAATCTCGTTTGAGAAACTTTCCTGAACAATTTAAGAGTAGTTTTAATACCGGAAACAACAGAAATTGGAACAAAAATAAAGTTTCATTTTTGCGACAAGGTAGTTTTCACTGTCCCTTGTTTGGTGGCGCGCGAGCAAAATTTTTGCAAACTAATAATTCGCGACGCCGTTTTCTAATTACCAACACAATAGGTCCAATAATGTTTCTCTTGAATTTTCATCAATAAAATGTTTCCGATGCGGTAGTTTTGGTCATTATGCTAACTAATTTTCAACGCTTCGTTAATTATAAGCAACAATTCAACCATCGTTTCCACGATCTAAATTTTCAAAATCAAAATTTTCAAAATTCTAGTTTTCAAAATTCTAATTTTTAGAATCCAAATTTTCATAAAATTTTCAAAACCATAATTTTCAACATCAAAATATGTTCCCAGCTTAAAATCAGCAATCTGCGACAACATTTGTTAATCAAGCGCCTTGAATAAATTGTTGTCAGAATGCTGATTGTTTGTCTAGTCAGAAAAGCTTACAAAATCCAAGTTTTGAAAAAGAAAACAATCCCCCCAATAACAAAAATTATTCTTTGCAAGAAAATCAATCAGTAAAAAATTCAGCATTTATTAATTATCATTTATATTAATTAATTATTATTATTAATTATTATTTATACCTCAATCAAGTTTAATTCTGCCCCCTGTAAATACAATAAATCAAAGAATGATTCTAATAAATATTTTTTTTCAGAATTTCAAGAACGCAATGAAATGACAATGAAATAACTAAAAAAATAATTGAACCTGTTTTATTGGTGTTAATATGCTGCATTTAGAACAAAATTTACATTCTGATAAAAATCTGAAAAATAAAAAACGGAGACTTTATGTAAATCTTTAGACACTAACATGATAAATTTAGAGTCGAAAAATGACAAATTGTCTTTTGATAATTCAAATATGTTAGAACCTAGGTCTAATATGCAAGAAAACTATGAATATAGTTTAGAAAGATTAGATTTCTCTTTAAATCACACATTTCCTTTTATTTCAGTAGAAAGCGCAATATATTATGATTCTGACATGAATTATGTTGAAATAAATTTTGATTGTAACAATAACTTATCTATGTATTTTCCAGCTACTGGACTTTCTGGTGATCAAATTTCGACTGCGAGCGATTTACATCCCAGGTCCCTAAGCCAAGAGTCCTATGAATTGCTGGATTTGGATGCTCTCAACAGTGAGTCACCGCCAGTAAATGTAAGCGAGTTTTATTCGTCCAGACAGAAAAATAATTACAAAAAAGATTTTGATATTTATTGCAGCTATTTTTTTGGTTTAAATTGGTCTCTTCCCGATTTTCAAACAGAACGTTTAAAGGAAGGTAAATTTTAAAAACAGTCAAAATTAAGAAAAAGCTAATTTTTATCATTTACATCTATGACTAATTTATTTTCTGTCTTTAATATTACAAAAAATATATAATATAACGAAAAATCTGCAACTCCTATATAAAAAAGTACAAAAAAGAAGGCCTGCTAATGAGCCTCTCCATTTAAATGACACTCTCCATAATAATGGCATAGTAGCCATTTTAATGCCTGGGAAAATATGCTGTTCACATACATCACTTTACACTAAATGCGCGCACATCCCCCAAATGAAATAAAATGTTTTTATTGATCCGCGCACATTTGTGCAGAATAACCTAGGCAAACAGCATATTTTTCCCGCGTTAAAATGTCTACTATGCCATTATTATGGAGAGTGTCATTTAAATGGAGAGGCTCATTATAATGGCCTACTTTTATGAACTTTTTTTATATAGGAGTTGCAAATTTTTCGATATATTATATATTTTTGATATTACAATGATAATTGCACATTTCTTTTTCTTGTTTATATGTCTGAAGCATTAATTCCATCATCAAATCCATTCCTTTGTCAAACTAAAAAGGGTCGAGTTTTTGTGGAAATTTCCAGATAATATTTTTTGCAACTTAATCAGAAGTGGTCAAAAAAAGAGGATATTTTAGCATGAAATTTGCATCACCAAGGCCGCTTTCAAAATGGGAAACAACAACTTGTGTTTTGTAAAGGTGAGTTTAATAAAAAAGCATTCATGGCAGAAAATTTTGACCTATTCTGCAACAATCCCAATAGTGGTCCAGAATAACGCCAGTTAACTTTATTGTCAGTTTACCATAAATTACGTTTATGTTAAAATAAATTCCTAATTTTTTTTGTATTTTCTTCAAGATTTTTCTAGTGGTTTTAGCAATTTTTTCCAGCATCTACTTATTTTATTTTATAAAAAAAATAAATTTCCCTAAAGTTCTTAAAAAATATTGTTCGCCTCATTGAAGAATAAGTCAAAATGTTTTTTTCTTAATTTTTCTTTGGCGAACTAATTTTTACTAAACCCAAGCAGATGTTTTTTATTCAATCATTTTTGCTTATAAAGATTTAAAGTTACATTATTAGTATTTTCTCGACCACTTTTGATTAAGTTGCAAAAAATATTATCTGGAAATTTCCACAAAACTCGACCCTTTTTAGTTTGACAAAGGAATGGATTTGATGATGGAATTAATGCTTCAGACATATAAACAAGAAAAAGAAATGTGCAATTATCATTGTAATATCAAAAATATATAATATATCGAAAAATTTGCAACTCCTATATAAAAAAAGTTCATAAAAGTAGGCCATTATAATGAGCCTCTCCATTTAAATGACACTCTCCATAATAATGGCATAGTAGACATTTTAACGCGCCCAAACATGCTGTTTGCCTAGGTTATTATCCACAAATGTACACAGATAAATAAAAACATTTTATTTCATTTGGGGGATGTGCGCGCATTTAGTGGAGTGAGTGTTGTATGTCAACAGCATATATTTACATCAGGCATTAAAATGGCTACTATGCCGTTTTTATAGAAATAATCTATTTAAATGGAGAGGCTAATTAGCAGGCCTTCTTTTTTGTACTTTTTTATATAGGAGTTCAAGATTTTTCGTTATATTATATATTTTTTGTAATATTAAAGACAGAAAATAAATTAGTCATAGATGTAAATGATAAAAATTAGCTTTTTCTTAATTTTGACTGTTTTTAAAATTTACCTTCCTTTAAACGTTCTGTTTGAAAATCGGGAAGAGACCAATTTAAACCAAAAAAATAGCTGCAATAAATATCAAAATCTTTTTTGTAATTATTTTTCTGTCTGGACGAATAAAACTCGCTTACATTTACTGGCGGTGACTCACTGTTGAGAGCATCCAAATCCAGCAATTCATAGGACTCTTGGCTTAGGGACCTGGGATGTAAATCGCTCGCAGTCGAAATTTGATCACCAGAAAGTCCAGTAGCTGGAAAATACATAGATAAGTTATTGTTACAATCAAAATTTATTTCAACATAATTCATGTCAGAATCATAATATATTGCGCTTTCTACTGAAATAAAAGGAAATGTGTGATTTAAAGAGAAATCTAATCTTTCTAAACTATATTCATAGTTTTCTTGCATATTAGACCTAGGTTCTAACATATTTGAATTATCAAAAGACAATTTGTCATTTTTCGACTCTAAATTTATCATGTTAGTGGTTAAAGATTTACATAAAGTCTCCGTTTTTTATTTTTCAGATTTTTATCAGAATGTAAATTTTGTTCTAAATGCAGCATATTAACACCAATAAAACAGGTTCAATTATTTTTTTAGTTATTTCATTGTCATTTCATTGCGTTCTTGAAATTATTAAAAAAGAAAGATATTAAAATAATTTTTTGATTTATTGTATTTACAGGGGGCAGAATTAAACTTGATTGAGGTATAAATAATAATTAATAATAATAATAACATAAATGATAATTAATAAATGCTGAATTTTTTACTGATTGATTTCTTGCAAGGATATAATTTGGTTATTGGGGGGGATTGTTTTCTTTTCAAAACTTGGATTTTGTAAGCTTTTCTGGTAGACACAAACAATCAGCATTCTGACAACAATTTATTCAAGGCGCTTGATTAACAAATGTTGTCGCAGATTGCTGATTTTAAGCTGGGAATATTTCAGATGTTGAAAATTATGGTTTTGAAAATTTTATGAAAATTTGGATTCTAAAAATTAGAATTTTGAAAACTAGAATTTTGAAAATTTTGATTTTGAAAATTTAGATCGTGGAAACGATGGTTGAATTGTTGCTTATAATTAACAAAAGCATTGAAAATTTTTAGCATAATGACCAAAACTAACGCATCGAAAACATTTTATTGATGAAAATTCAAGTAAAAATTATTAGGCCTATTGTAATTTTGTCGTTAATTAGAAAACGGCGCTCGCGAATTATTAGTTTGCAACAATTTTGCTCGCGCGCCACCAAACAAAGGACGCTGAAAACTACCTTGTCGCAAAAATGAAGCGTTATTTTTGTTCCAATTTATGTTGTTTGCGGTATTAAAACTCCTCTTAAATTGTTCAGAAAGTTTCTCAAACGAGATTGATTTTTATTAGAAACATACAATATGTTATTAATCAATTTGTTATTGGAATCATTACCATAGATCGTATTTAATTGCACTCATTTTGCGACCTGATTTGCTTCAAAACTTAAAGCTAATTCTAATGCTTCGCCATAATATTTTGGACGGAATAAATATACTTGATCGCGTAAACTTGGCTCTAGTTTGTCTATAAATAAAATAAACAGGACTGCTTTTCGATCTTCTGTGTTTAGAGAAGGTAATACACCTGTTGCGAAATGTTCTAAAGCGCATGAAAATTGCATTACAATTTCATTGTCTTTTTAAGTTCTGTAATGTAATTGTATAGATTTGGACCTAGGCTCACTCTTAAACTGAAATATATTCAATATTACCTTTTTCACATTATTGTAAGATGATCTTGTATTGTCGTTTTGCGCTTTATACACCTGTTTTGCAGAATCCTTCAAGTTCAAGCGCAGATGCAATAGTTTTTTTTCACCAGATACCCATCTATTAGCGAGCTTTAAATTCTTCAAAAAATTTTTTTGCAGATTCTCCATAAGCTGACCCCAAAAACTTCTCTATTTCTATAGCTCTTAAAATATTAACAATCATACTAGTACTAATAAGTGAACTTATTTTTCTTATTTTAATGATCAGATAACAGAATTAATATTATACTAAGCATAGCCTATGCATAGTTTAATTCTACATCATTTCATTTTTCTTTTCTTTTTTTTCTCTTTTTTTTCTTTTTTTCTTTAATTATTAGTTAGTTTGAACGAAACTATTATTTTTGTTCAAATTATCCCTTTGCACACGCAATTTTACCTTTAATTTATTAGGTTGAGCTAAATTGATAAAACAAGTTGCAAAATTTCTATTATTAAATAAAAAAAAAAAAAAAATTAAGAAATAAAAAAAAAAAAAGAAAACAAAAAAAAAAAAAAAAAAAAAAAAAAATGTATAAAAAAGAAACGAAGAAAAAAAATACAAATAAATATTAGCGATAGATTGTCCGCGAGGAAAAAGTAGTTTAAAAATGAAGACAAATGCGAAGGATAAAACTTTTATTCTGTTAAAAACCATGTTCTAATTGAAACGTTTCGACAATACCGTTTGTCATTATCAATCAGCTAAAATATAGAAATATGTGAATAAAATTTTTAAATACACAAAAAATGCAATGAAACATTAAATTACATAAACAAAAGTTAAAATAAATTGGGTTCTAGAAACGGTTGATACATTTTTAAAAAATTTTAAACTGGGAATGGAATAAGAAGATTTTAAAATTTAGTAAGACAGCAATTTTTTTGAAACTAAAAGACTAAATTTAAAACAAGAAGTTAGGCTAAAAAAAAAGATTTTAGTAAAAATGATAAAGCGATGGTAATTTTTAAGCTACGAATAAATAAATAAAATAAATTTTAAAACACGAGAATAATAAGAAAACGCGTAAAACTTTGGTAAGGTTGGACATAGGAAAGGATAAAGGGTACATTGTTAGGAGATAAGAAGGTAATAAAAAAGTTACAAGACACTGGGTACCGGGGATAATTGTTTGACGGTTAACACGGCGCGCTGACTCACTCAAAGAGTCCGGTGAGTGCGGCCTGCAGTAGCTTAAAAACATTCCAACGGAATAGAAGAATACCTGTCGTTTAATTCTGGATTATCTTTACTTATACATAAACTTTCTTTAATTTTTAAATTAAAACTATTGCTATCACTAGAAAGAACGCGAAAATCTTTAGAACTTGGCATAACATTAATATTACAAGAAAGAAGATGATCGTAGATAGCTGAACAACCCGAATTAGTAAGCCGTTTTCCAGTCTTGGACGAAATTCTTATATGCTCTGCGATTCTGGTTCCAAGGTGACGGCTAGTTTGGCCGTAGTACCGTACCGAGCAGGTAGGACATATTGAAAGAATATATAACAGTAGATAAAATATTTTTCCTTAAATAAACAAATATAAAAAAACTATTAAAAAAAATAATCAAAAAAAAATATAAATTAACTAAAAAAACAACAAGCACAACACATACAATTAGCCCAAAAAGGGCAATTAAAAAAAGACGCAGTTAAAAGCTATAGCCATTTATAGAAACTAAACTAATCTGAAATGGCAAATAGAAATATATAAAGCATTCGCTAACAAGCTCGGCCAAAATTCAACAAGAAATAAAGTAAAAGACTCTACATAAAAAGCTATAGCCAGCGTACACAAAACGCTAAACCTTACTCACAACATCCCAAACCAACTTTGACGGCTAAAAAATAAATGTGTTGTGCTTCCATATCTAGGTTTTTATTCATCACAAGTTAAATCAAAATTAAATAAATTATTTTTCTCGATTATTGCCTCAAATTAATCTTAATATGAATAGTTTTTAAGCCAACAATGCGCATTAGTAGTTTGTTCCCATTTAAGGACAAAGTTCCCTATGTTTCTGCGATCTGGTGTTATATATTCTTTCAATTGTCCTACCTGCTCGGTACGGTACTACGGCCAAACTAGCCGTCACCTTGGAACCAGAATCGCAGAGCATATAAGAATTTCGTCCAAGACTGGAAAACGGCTTACTAATTCGGGTTGTTCAGCTATCTACGATCATCTTCTTTCTTGTAATATTAATGTTATGCCAAGTTCTAAAGATTTTCGCGTTCTTTCTAGTGATAGCAATAGTTTTAATTTAAAAATTAAAGAAAGTTTATGTATAAGTAAAGATAATCCAGAATTAAACGACAGGTATTCTTCTATTCTGTTGGAATGTTTTTTAACTACTGCAGGCCGCACTCACCGGACTCTTTGAGTGAGTCAGCGCGCCGTGTTAACCGTCAAACAATTATCCCCGGTACCCAGTGTCTTGTAACTTTTTTATTACCTTCTTATCTCCTAACAATGTACCCTTTATCCTTTCCTATGTCCAACCTTACCAAAGTTTTACGCGTTTTCTTATTATTCTCGTGTTTTAAAATTTATTTTATTTATTTATTCGTAGCTTAAAAATTACCATCGCTTTATCATTTTTACTAAAATCTTTTTTTTAGCCTAACTTCTTGTTTTAAATTTAGTCTTTTAGTTTCAAAAAAAATTACTGTCTTACTAAATTTTAAAATCTTCTTATTCCATTCCCAGTTTAAAATTTTTTAAAAATGTATCAACCGTTTCTAAAACCCGATTCATTTTAACCTTTGTTTATGTAATTTAGTGTTTCATTGCATTTTTTGTGTGTTTAAAAATTTTATTCGCATATTTCTATATTTTAGCTGATTGATAATGACAAACGGTATTGTCGAAACGTTTCAATTAGAGCATGGTTTTAAACAGAATAAAAGTTTTATCCTTCACATTTGTCTTCATTTTTAATAATAAATAAATAATATTTTTAATAAAGGAACGTAAGAAAACCAACAGTTATGATAATATTGCTCTAAACTCAAACTAAGCAATTACTTTAAATTTTAAATGGTTCAGAGTTTCTTATTTCACTCTGAACAACTTTATTCTATCGCGCTTTTAAAAAAATTTCAATAATAATAATTTCTTTATCTCTGAGCCTGAATTCAAAAACTTATGAATTATCTCAAACTTTCTAACTTTAAAAATAATAATTCTTATTCTAAAATTCTCAGACTTAAAGTATTTTTATCCCCCAGAATAAGTGAAGCATTTTCACTCAAGACACGCTATCGTGTCTTGGCAGAGCTCAATTTAATTGAACTATGGTGTGCATCACCTTAGATTTTTTTTAGCTTTAGAATGTCATATAGTATTCGTGATCACGTCATATATGTTTTGCTCCGTGGGATAGGTTTTTGGAGGAGCAGCACCAAAAAAGGGGTTTTAAAATGTAGGTGCGAATATGGCTAAAAGAATGCCGTGCCGGCTGGTTATTAGCGAGGCGCGGCGCGTTATTAGACATAAATGTGGGCGTCCCTTTATTGGCGCAGTGTCCTTTGATGCGCAGGGGATTCCTTGGGTTTAGAACAATAGATTTTGACCAGGGTGATTGCCGGAAAATTTCATTTTAGCCGCGCCTTAGCTTTAGTACTAAAGGTCTAAAATTCGTTTTGTCTTAGCCTTAGTACTAAGCCCAAAAAAGGTTTAGTACTAAAGCACTTTAGCCTTAGCTTTTGCCAAACTGACAAATACGGACATGTTTGTAAATTTAAAAAAAAAAATATCCGTTTTTAAGGTCATTCTTAGCATTGCACTGTTATGTTTATAGTAAAAAACTCAACATTAAATATTATTTTTAGGGTTAATTTTACAGTTTTTTAAAGCCCTTGTACTGTATATTGCAGTTTTAAACTTAAATATGGTTAAATATCAAGAATAATTTTCCATCTAAAACAAAAAAAAACATTTAACCAACCATTTTTTATTAAAAAAACCACGTTTACTGCATAATAAACTTGAAAAAATGCTCATATGAAATAGTAAAAATGAGATTTTTTAATATTGAGCACTTAGAAACTCAAAAAATGCTTCAATAAACCAAAAAAACAGTTCTTTCTATGCTGAAACAAATTATAAGGAAAAAACAAAAAAAGTAAAACCCTATATTCACAAGACTTTTAAACCAAAGGTCGTTTTATTCATTTTAATTATAGCATTATTGTTCAAATAACTCACTTTTTGTTATTTTTAAAAGTAAAAATAACATACTAAACTCTAAGTGAGTACAGGTTTGGCACCCAGGGGGAGAGGTTCGGTTGGTTGGTTTTACCCGGGGTAAATGGCAATTCTGGGAGGGAGGTCTCAGTGAGGCCTTCTGCACTCGCTGGTTTTCTAAGGGGTGGACCCGGAATGGAAAATCTTGAAATCTAGAATAAGGTCAGGGTGGGTCTGGTTTTCAAACAAAATACTTTTGAGGTGTCAGATTGAAAATTCTAAAGGGGAGTCAGGTTAAAAAAATTAAAAAATTTTTTGAGAAGAACTCAATTTTTTTAAAAGGAGGGGGGTTCAAAATTTTGAAATTGGGGGTCGAGGGATGGACTTCATGGCCTATCTCCTTCTTTAACTGATATAAATCTCATTAAATAATTATGTTTTTTGGTTTGATGAGAACACTTAAGATTTTTTAGTGATTTGTCATTTTCTTGGCAAAAGCTAACGTTTTGCAGGGCCCATACCTTTTGCCAAGCTTTTGCCAAATTATTTCAGTTTAGCCGCGCCTTAGCTTTAGTACTAAACCCAAAAAACCCCTTAGTACTAAAGCACTTTAGCCTTAGCTTTAATGACACCGTAAATTGAACAGATCTTGCTCACAAATAATTCCCTAAGTTTTGCCGCTCATTTGAGCTATATCCTCTTGCACCTACTCACAATTGCATTTTTGTTTTTTGCTCCCCAGAAATTCCGCTTACCACATGTGTAAACAAATCAAGCACTGGTGAAAAAAGTTTCAAATCCCAAGTTGTGTTGTTTCTTGTGGAAACGACCCTTAATATTACACTCCAAATGTTGGGCAGAAAACATGTTTTTTGAAACCCGCAAAATTCAGATTTTAACATGATACCACTTTATTCATTAAAACTGTTTGAAAGAAACACTTTTATGAATCAAAATTCCTATATTGCGCAAAACGATATTCCTATATTCCAATATTCATTCAATACAAAACACTACTATTTCAAAGTTAATATTTGAACTTGTTTGCACCAACATAGCAATATGTTTAAAAGAAATATTGGGGCTTTCTAAAAACTTGAATTTGTATTATGAGTAAACTATCTTGAGCTTTAAATCTTACGAAATTTAGTTTAAACATTTACAACTCAACACATTTGAAAAAATTAGATGTATTATTGTGTGTTTTTTCCGCGGGTATGGGACTTCCCTAAAAGGCAGATGCTAAATTTAAAAAAATATCGTTTGCACTCAAATTACAAGAATCTGACGTCACTTTATATTGTCGTAGTGTTTTGTATTAAATGAATATTGGAATATATGAATATCCTTTTGCGCAATATAGGAATTTTGATTCATAAAAGTGTTCCTTTAAAACAGCTTTAATGAATGAAGGTGCTATCATTTTAAAATCTGAGTTTTGCGGTTTTCAAAAAAACATGTTTTCCGCCCAACGTTTGTAGTGTAATAATAAGGGTGGTTTTCACAAGAAACGACACAACTTGGGAAATAATAATTTATTTAATAATCAACAAGACAGCCCAAAGGATTCCGTGAAAATATAAGATTTAGCTATGGCCAAGAAGCGGTTTCCAATTTTAATCTTATTTTACATTTGAATGAAAAACTCGCAAATACAAGATGCAGAGAAAAATTTCTCGGAAACTGTACCGCCTTTTAATAATAACTTTTTCAGTAGGATAACTGAATTAATTTCGGCCACCAATTTAGGGTGTTAGAAAATTGGCTTATTTTTAAAACACAAAAGAACTAGCACAAAAGTAACTGGATGAAAGTTAAATAAAGTGTTTCTGCAAAAGTTTTTTATTTTTGTTATTCAACATTATCAACATTTTTATACAAAAAGTGAATTTTTTGTGATTTTCCTAATTTTTGCTTTGTGTTTTAACTGCATAAAATTCAGAACGAAGCATTATATAACCTTAAAATATCTTCTATTTAAGGCTCAAAGTTGTTAATTTTCATGTTTTGATATTTTCTTCAAAATCATTTTGCAATGCGTTTAACTAACTGCGCATTTTAAGATTCCGTTAATTTCGGCCACCTGAAAATTTAGGTGAAAGAACCTGCCGTTTTTTGCTGTTTTTAAATATCATTGTACTATCGTATTTATAAAGAATTTTTTTGCTCGTTTGACTTTGTTTTGACGTTTTTTAAGCCAAAATTAAAAATTGAACACAAAATACAAATTATTAAAACTTGTTTTTTTAAGGTTTTACATAATTATTTCAAGTCTTGCTAACAACTATTAAAGTTCGCAAACAGGATAAATTAATTTATATGTACCAAGAACAATACCTAAGGGTAAATTTGCAACCTTTAAAAATTTTTATTGTTTGTTTAAGCAATAGTTATGTCCAGTTTTTTGTAGGTGGCCGAAATAAATGGCACGCGCCTTAACTTCGGCCACTTTAAAAAAAAAAGTTTAAACCTTCACTGATTTTTAAGTGTAGCAGAAATATTCAAATTTGGCACTGGAATAACAAATATAGCTATTGTTTGATTTTTAGGCCAAATTTTGGGTTGATTGAAAAAGCCAGAAAAAACTTATTCAAAAAAATAAAAAAAAGGTGGCCGAAATTAGGTCAAATTAAGTCCAAACTCTATGAAATCATTACATTTTGCAAAACTGTCTATTTTGAAATCATCTATCAACGATTCTTTTATTACCGAAGCGCACATTGAAAAAATTATGACACAAACTCTCAACCAATTTAAAGATTACAACGACTTGGAACTTTCTTCAAAAATTTTTAATTTTACTAAAAAACAATATTATTTTATTTACACTCAGTCAAAATTGTACAAAAAATTTTCCAAATTATATGCTAAAAATATTGTACTTTTTATAAAAACGACAGTATATGGCCTGACAAGTCTTTTAGAGACTCTGTAATAGTTAACGATACTAATAGTGTTTTTACCGAAGCGCAAATTGATGTTCTCGCATGTGGACCTAAGTTTCGCCTCCCTCCAAAAGCAATTCCGGTTCTCCGCACCATTTCTTCTGTAGAATCTGCTTTGAAGTGAGCTAATACTTCCCACATGAAAGACACCAAAGTTTCCTTTCAGTTAAAAACTTTATCATGTTTATCAAAAAGTACCATTCAAAACAATGTTTCAAACACCAGTTTATCAAAAAGTTTATAATGTAGTTTCTGAGTTAAAGACAAAAGCAACCGATGAATACATAGTCTTTGTATCGGCGGATAAAGGTTCAAAAACTGTTGTCATGCAAAAATCATCTTATCAAAATAAAAAAGTCAAATCATTTCTCAAACACTCAAATTTTTACTAAAACCATTAAAACTCAAATTTCATCTGCTTATTCTAAAGTAAAATCGTTGGTTTTCCTCTTTTTTATTGGCGAGTATTTTTTTTGCATATAATACCTAGTTTTGATAGAAATGTCTTACTGAACCCATACGGGTTAATAAAAGTTCATAAGCCAGGTTATCCTATAAGAGTTATTACACCCATGTATAGGTCTATGTTGTATAATATTTGTAAAAATTTAGACTATGTTTTAAAGCCTGCCGTTCAAAATTTAGAATAACGTATTTCATAAATTGTAGGGTTTTTGTAAGATTTAAAAAATGTTTCTGTTAGGCCAAATAGTTTTATGTTAATTATTGACGTTGTAAGCCTTTTTGATAATGTTGACACCAGTTTTATTGTTAATTATTTGCCCACAGTTTTAGCAGACACAAAAAATTTTGGAGAGAAAATGTGCTGTTTTTTAACGATGCTTCTATTTCTGCAATTTCTGATTTGTTCAAATGTGTGTTCAATAATAGCTTTTAAAATTTGAAAATGTTTTATACTGTCAAAATTATGGTGTTCCAATGGGCAGTCCGGTTTCTGTTTTAAGTAGTGATTTATATTTAGATGTTTTAGATACTAATTTCTTAATTAATGTGTGCCAAAAAGCTTTAAAACCATTGTTTTACCGCCAGTATATTGACTATGTATTTTTAATTTTTAATCTGACAGTTCCATACCTTGATTGTAATTCTATGTTAAGCGCGTTTTATGTGAGTTTCATACGTTTTATTGGATACAAAAATTCGCTTTACTTTTAAAATAGAATCTCTTTCTGAATCTCATTATGTCTTACCATTTCTTGATTGTTTCATCAAATGTTTTGAGGACAATATTGAAATAGATGTATACCGAAAATCTACACATTCAAATCGCTATATATCCAAATATTCGTTTATTCCTAACCAATGCATTTCATCAACACTTAACACTTTAAAACTATGTACGCTTTGGTACTATACTAATTTAGTCTGTCTTAAGAATGAATTTGATTTTTTATTATATATTTTTTGTAAACAAACACGATTATGATAAGAATTATGTGTCAAAATTTTTTGATTTAACTTATTTTTAATCCACTTGTCATTTACCGCCTAAACCTAAAAACAAACTACTTTTAATTTCTCTTCCGTTTTTTGTCTCTTTTTCATATAAATTAAAAAATATTCTAAATAATGCAAGTTTTTTAACGTATTTTTGTCCTCCTGTTTCTTTACGGTCACTTTTGTTCTATCAAACTGGCGAACGTCCAACTTTTGTTCACCAAAATACGGTTGTATATGTAATTTCATGTGACAATTTTAGTGCTTTTTATACAGGTCTTACTACGCGTACCTTTTTACAGCGTATTTCTGAGCACTACGGGTGTCATTAGTACTAAAACTAAAGCTAAAGTGCTTTAGTACTAAAGGGTTTTTTGGGCTTAGTACTAAAACTAAGGCACGGCTAAACTGAAATTAGCTGGCAAAAGCTCGGCAAAAGGTATGGGCCCGGCAAAACGTTAGCTTTTGCCAGAAAAATGAAAATCACCCAAAAAGATTGACCAAAAAATTACCATAAAAAACCGAAAAAAAAGTGTTAACTAATCAAAAACATGATTATTAATGAGATTTATATCCATGAAATGAAGAGGTATGGTGGGGTCCTTTAACCACAAAATTTTGGACCTCCCTCCTAAACAAAAATCAAGTTCTCCCCAGAAAATATTTCAATTTTTTTAACCTGACTCTCCTTCAGAATTTTAAATCTGATACCTTTAAAGTATTTTGTTTTTAGGTTTAGGCGGTAAATGACAAGTGGATTAAAAATAAGTTAAATTAAAAAAATTTTGACACATAATTCTTATCATAAT
>JASAMX010028182.1:0-32318 GCA_030248175.1 Microlaimidae sp. YZB2_3
TTGTACTTGGTTTCGTTCGTATTGTTATGAACATATTTAATTTGAAAAGATTTTGTTATTGTGAAATAGTTTTGTTAATTGTAGCCAGTTTTGATTTTAGTTTATTTACCATGTTTTACTTTACTGATCAAAACATACTCCCTGTATAAAAGTACTTTCACTCCTGCTCTATTTGTAAAGCATTTTTTAAAAATAACATAAATGGTTTGTGAAAGTATAATATTGCTTTAAACAAGAATATACTGCTAATAATTATATGTAAAAATGTAGATATTATGTAAATAAAATAATAATTTAGGTTTAAAAAATCGAACTATCAAAATAAAAATTTTGTTCTGCTTAGGAAAAAATTTTTGTGTAATAAAAAAAGTTTTTTTACTCACAAAGTGCTTAAATTCTAAAATGTGACTATTAATTACCTAAACCAAATAATTAACTGTAAAAACTTTGATTGTTTTTTTGAAAAAATAACCAAATAACAAATTCTGCTAAATTTTTCGCCTGCCCCGGCCCCGGACGGGACAAAATTTTCTACCCCGGCACGCCGGCTCCGGCCCCGGCAAATCCAAATTTCCCTCTTTGGTCCCGGCATCAGCAAAAATCCTGCCCCGGTCGATCCCTAGCTATGCATGACCCCCTAAAAATGGCGTTTTTGGACAATTCTGTATACGTGACAGATTCCTCAATGGGTATAATGATTTACGCTGTGCGTGAGGCATAAGTGGCAAGAAGCTGCAAAAAACCTAAATAATCTCTCTTATGCACATTGAATTAGCTATAACTTTAGATTAAATGGACTCATCAACATAAAATTTTGTATACATATGTAATGGATATGGCGCTTTCGATTGGTCATAATAATTTTGATGCGGTGCAAAGCGCTGCGGCGTGAAACAAACACGAATAACTCCAGACTAAATTGACCTATAAGCATGAAATTTGGTATACATGTAAAATCGATGATGGGATATCGATTGGTGATATTATTTTTGCGGTGACGTGAAGCCCTGCCACATACCTAATGCGCCGCCGCGTGAAAAAATCAGCTGTAACTTTAGAATAAATAGTCTAAAGATGAATTCTATCAGGGTGAAAATAACTAGGTAGTAAAGTAACAACAACTCGTTCTTCGAGATAATACCATGTGGAAAGAAATACCTGACGCAACTTAAAAATAATTGGTTACATTATCTCTGACAATTTATTTATTATTTTTATTCTCGACCTTTCATTCTTTATTTCGTGACGGTGAGCGGTTACGCCCTTAGTTTTAGCCTGAAGGTTTTTAACTTTAATCGAAAGGAAATTTTATAGACATATGTAATCAATGATGGACTATTAATTTGTGATAATTTAATTTTGATGCGACGCAAAGCGCTGCAGTATGCAGTGCCGCCGCATGAAAAAAAACAGGAATAACTTTTGATTTTATATATATATATATATATATATATATATATATATATATATATATATATATATATATATAAAACTAAAGCACCTTTGGAAAACTAAACTAAACTAAACTTATAAAACAAAACGTCCTTTGGACTTTGTCCAAAGGACGTTTTGTCATAAGTATGAACCAGCCCTAAGAGAGACCAAAGAGCCAAGCGCAGTACATCTCTCGTCGAAAAACACTTTAAGTATCACACAAAAACGGAAAAAAAAGATTGTTTAATTAGAATTAAATTATTTGTCATCTAAAAGTATGAAAATTTTAAATTTCGCGCATGTGTCTGACAAATTTAAAGTTTAAAAATAATTATAAAACAATTTTCAAGTTTAAAACTTTTAAATTTTTAAATAAAAGTAGTTTTGTTAACGTTTTTTTACGTTTGGCTCAAACTATACTTACATCACAAAAAAACAAACTATTTCTGCTAAATTTTTATTCAGATCGTTTAGGAAAAACCAAGAAAGGTTAGGAAAAAGAGCGAAAGGAAAGTGTTTTTCATTTATTTTTACACCAATTTCTATTTGTTTTCACTTAAACAGCTAGTCAAAATTAAATTAATCAAACGATCAATACAATACCAGTATGCCACGTCCCACCGTATAATTTATTTATTAGTAAAATGCACCGGTCATCAAAAACAATTATACGTGCAAGTATAGAAAAAAGATAATAAAATGTCATTATAAACAAGTGAATCAAATACATATAAAAAGAACCCAAAGTTACGTTATAAATGAATAATATCAAACGACCTATATCTGTTTCTAAATTGTGCTAAAAAAGTTGGTAAAACAATATTTTTTGATAACCTGTTCCATGTTTTTATTACCCTATTTAGAAAAAAATTTTTGACACATTAAACTTGTTTAATTTACCTTTAAGTTTTAACCCATTATTTATTAGTATATCGTTTTTTTATATGGTGAAAAGCAGATCTCTATCTATGTCAACCAAACCAAACTATATAAAATTTTATATACCAAAATCATATTGTTTTTAATCCTTTGATTATGCCGACTTTCCAATGTAAGCTGAATTAACCAAGTATTATAGGGAACCGCTGAGAAACAAAATCGTTTGTAAAGCCGTTTGGTAAAAATTCTCTAAATTTTTCTAAAGTAAAAATATATCCTTATCACTTGACTGAAACGCTTGAAAAATTAGTCCTCTACTTTAGCTAATGCATTTGCTGATATTTTCGCGCAATGCCCTGAAAAGTTTATTTCATTATCAATATTAATACCTAAGTCCCGCACTGAAGTACATTGAACAATTTCAACATTATTTAAGTTGTATATGTCTTACAAGGATTGTCATAACCAAGGGATAATACACTGCATTTATGAGAAACAATAGTTAACTGCCACGATCAGCCCGCCCACTCGCTAAATTTCTGCAAAGATTTAACAAAACCTTATCGTTTTTAGAAAAAAACTTGTATAAAATTTTGCGTCGTCCGCAAATAACTTAACTTTGGTTTCGGGTCCTAAACGTTCCGGGAGATCATTTATGTAAACCAGAATAAAGAAGGGGCCCAAAACGCTGCCCTGCGGTACTCCACTGGTAATCGTATGTGACGACCCAAAGTAGAAGCGAAAATAACCAGGCGCTGAAAAATTTAGACAAGCAAATTTATTGAAAAATTTGGCCGATACAGGAATTGAACCAGTAACCTCCATAACTCTGGTGTGCTATCCATTATCATAAGCCGGACAAGAAAATGGGAAAGACAATCGCCTTTTATTAACGCTTGCACTTTGAGTTTTTACGTTTTAACCATGTGTATCATGTAGCTGATTTTGATGAAACATCGGTAATTACAACTTTTTGTTTCCGATTAGTTAAAAATTCCATGATTCATGAAAATAACTCATAATTATAACCATATGATTTTAGTTCGAGCAATAATTTTAGGTGACTTACGATATCAAATGTTTTTGCAAAGTCCACGTAAACTACAAGTACATCGATGCACTTTTTCGCGTCACTACAGAGAGTTTATTATTTTGGATATTTAAAACCTTTTTTCCGGTAGTTTTATCTGAAACAAAGTGGTTGATACAAGAATAATTTACATCACAAAATACATAGTAATAATCATTACCAGTGTTACACTATGAAAATAAATTTTCTCATTTTAGTTTTAAGATACTCATTAATTTCAACATAATTAGCTTTTTTGAATTCCTTAAAAACTCTTAACTTTTTCTATATTTAAAATTGAATCAAAATGAATACTAAAATCGAGTAAAATTATTTAGTATATAAAAAAGAATTTTGCAACAGTCGTGGGTGTAAAAATTACAAAAAAGTTATACGACTGCGTTTAAGCTATTATAATTATTAAGTTTTATTATAATAGCCGAGCTGTCTGTGTGTATCTGTCTGTCTGTGTATCTGTGTATTGTTGTGTTCTATAGGCTCGATAACTACTGGATCGATTTTGACAATTCCTAGCTCGTTAGAATCCTCAAAACCCGTGAAGAACTATGGGCTAAATTTCGAGTCAAAAATCAACAATTTTAATCAAAATCGATCGATTAATTACCTTCTTTGTTGGCAATCGAGCCGCACTAACGGGAAAAAAATTTGAAAACTAATTTGTTGTTGAGCGGTCGTCAGAATATAAATTATTTCTAAAGAGTCTGCTGTTCTTAGGCGGTCGCTTTCTCACGCAATCGCAAGGCTCGATAACTAACTGATCGATTTTTGTGATTCATAGTTCGTTAGAATCCTCATAACCCGTCCAGAACTATAGGCTATATTTTGAAGCAAAAATCGATAATTTTATCAATATTGATTAATTAATTACCCTCTTTGTTGGCAATCCAGCCGCACGAGCTATATGAGTTATAAATGTGAGTTATAAAGTTAATAGTAATAATAGAAAAAATTAATACTAATAATAGTAATAGTCATAGTATTGTAATATAATAGCAAGAGTAATAAAAAATAGTAATAGTAATAGCAATAATACTCATTATTTTGATGTTTCAGAAATAAAACGCCATATATCTGAAAATTATAAACTAAACAAAAATAGTAATAGTAGTATTATTGATAACATAATAAATAGCGATAGTATTAGTAGGGTAGTGCATTTAATTTCGGCACTTTTACGTTTTTCCAATGTAACTTTTCACTGTATGGCCCGATTTTCATGTTTGATAGCTCATTTTGAAACTTTCACGATACTGCGTTGCGTCACAACAGTTTCACTGTACGAAAGTAGTTTTTTACTTAATTAAATCAGTTTTTAAAAAAATGGAAAAGTGCCGAAATTAAATGTATGCATTTAATTTCGGCACTTTACAAACAATCGATTGTTTCTCAGTCAAAAAATCATCATTTTCAAAAATTCAAGAACCTATCATTATCTCCAGACAGTTTTCTTTAATTTAAGTTTTTACTTGTTGTTCAACTGTCAAAAAGTTACAACTAAAATGCCAAATGGTATCAAAATGAGCAAAATTTGGGGAAAAAGTGCATTTAATTTCGGCACTTTTTAAAAGGACCCCCTTAATCGAGTTTAAGTGCAGTGCTATGACTCCTACACATTTCAACGTTGTCTTTTAACTAATTACAACTACAATTTAACACCCGACCACTAAATTGAACCCGTTTTTACCTACAGCAATAGTGTGCCGAAATTACACTATTTTATTTTTATAACGATTGCTCACCACAGACGCAACGTAGAACCACGGGGACTAAAAATTCGGAAAATAGACTAAATTTTACCAGGACAGTTTAATTTTTAAATCAATTTATTGCGTAATCATGAAATGCCCATGTTCTAAAAACGAGTAACAAATTTATTTTTTATAAATCACACAATTTCACATAAAAATATCATAACATAACAAATAAAAAGCTCACGACAGTCATCTACATATAATTAGCTCTCATTTGAGCTATCAAACGTCGTATTCCGTCCAGGATTACTAAAGATATAGTCTAAAATCAAAAATGCCCAATTGGGAAAAGTGCCGAAATTAAATGCACTACCCTAATAGTAGTAAAAGTAATAGTAGTAAAAGTAATAGTAGTAATAGTAGTAAAAGTAAGCAATAGCAGTAATAACAAGTGACATAACAATAATAGTAGTAATAGCAAAAATATATGATATACCAAAAAATGTGCAACACCTATATAAAAAATTACGTCAGAGTAGGCCATTATAATTAGCCTCCCCATATAAATGGCACCCTCTATAATAACGGCATATAAGTCATTTTAATTCGCGCCAATCAAAATGAAGAGGAAGCCATTATAATAGCATTTAATTTCATTTCATATATATACTCACGTGTAATACTGTCCGGATCACATGAGTTCCCCCGGCCCCAACAGTATTACACTTGTAATACAACACCCTATAAATGTGAGCTATAAAATAAATAGTAATAATAGTAATAGTATAAATAATAATAGTAATAGCAAAAATAATAGCAATGGTATTAGTAAAATTAATAGTAATAGTAGTACTATGGTTAAATTATATCTGGCTGACGCTGAAAATTAGAATGCAGACATGAGGGGACCAATTAAAATTGTACAATGACTTTTTTTTAAAAAAAAGTAAGAACGCAGAATTTTTTAAATTCCACCTTTTCACAAAATATACAAAAATTAACCAACTTTAGCCCTTAAAAAATTTTCATTTAGGTTACAAATTAGGTAATTTGATAATTAATTATCAATACAGTTTTTAACCTTTGTTATTAATCCGTTTCAGTAAAAATTTTGAATGTTTTTGTTATTAAATAGTCGATTCAATACTGCAAATATCGCGGTCAGCTAGATTTTATTTGCGTATAATATTAGTAGTAATAGTAGTAATAATAGTTATAGTAATAGTAGTATGTAATAGTAATAGTATTAATAGTAGTTATATTAATAGTAGTATGTAATAGTAATAGTAGTATTAGTAATAGTAGTAATAGTAATAATAGTAATAGTAATAACAGTAATAGTAATAATAGTAATAGTGGTAATAGTAACAAAAATATATAATATACCGAAAAATGTGCAACTCCTATATAAAAAAGTGCGGAAACGTAGGCCATTATAGAGCTCCTCCATTTAAATGACATTCTCCACTATAATGGCATAGTAGCCATTTTAATTGGCGAGTTAAATTGGAAAGGAAGCTATTACAATAGCCATTTATTGACTTAATTTCACTTCATATATACTCACAAGTGTAATACTGTCCGGGCCGCACGAGTTTTCCCGTGTTGGTTTAATTCTGTCCAACACGGTAAAATTCGGGCGGCCCGGGAAAGTATTACACTTTTATATATAAAGTGAAATTAAATGAATAAATGGGCTATTATAATGGCTTCCTCTCCATTTTAACTCGCCGAATTAAAATGACTACTATGCCATTATAGTGGAGAGTGTCATTTAAATGGAGAGGCTCATAATAAAGGCCACCTTTTCTGTACTTTTTTATATAGGAGTTGCACATTTTTCGTTATATTATATATTTTTGATAGTAATAGTAATAATAGTAATAGTATTAATAGTAATAGTAATAGTGGTAATAGTAATAGTTTAAGTAATACTATTAATAGTACTAGTGGTATTTTTGGTAATGGTAATGGGATGGCAATATGAATAAGATTAATAGTAAAAGTAAAATTAAATTAAATAGTAGTTAAATTAAACTAAATAGTATTTAAATTAAATTGAATTAAAAATATTTAGAAAGTAGACGTTCACCTATAAAAATCTAAGTAGAAACGAGAGGACAGAAAGAGGACCCATTGTGCCATTCGTTTCTAGTCTATATTATAATAGCCGAGTTGTCTTTGTATCTGTGTTTATATCTGTGTATCGTTGCGCTCTATAGGCAGGATAACCACTGAATCGATTTTCGCCATTCCTAGCTCGTTAGAATTTTCATAAACCGTGGAGAACTAGGGTCATGCATTTAATTTCGGCACTTTTTCAAGTTTTTATTACATTATCTTATCATAAAATAATAGTATAATAATAGTAATAGTAATATTAGTTATAATAACATTAGGATAAATGATATGGAAATTTAAGCCGCTCAAAAATAACCTACTCTAACAATTTATTTATGTTTTTGTCCAGATTTTTAAAAAGATAATGTTTAGTTTGTAAAAGATTATCATTTTAAATCATTTTTAAAAATTAAAGATATTTAAAAAGTAAAGATATTTAAAAAGTAGGCGTTCACCTATAAAATCTAAATAGAAATAATAGGGCGGAAAGAGGCCCATTGGGCCCACTCGTCTCTAGTTATTAATAAATCTTTTATCTAAATTTGTAGCCAAACTAAAGGCAAACCAAGACGTGGCTGGTTTTTTTGCTTACAGAATAAAAATAACGGAACAATGTAGTAATAAATCATATCAAAGCAATTTAGCTTCATTTATATCATCCACTTTAGAATTTATAGAAATTGAGAGTTTGAATTAAGATTAGCTGATATGAGTGGCGTTTAGTTGCTTCAATTTGAGTGGTTGCTTCATGATGGCCCCCTATTTCTTATTTAATAATTCTATGGCAGTCGTCTTCCTCTGGCTGCTACGGGCTACCATGGCCGTAGACAGGGGAACAACATTCCCCCTATCGTTTTCTAACAAGCACTAAATACAATGCATTTCTTTAAAAATAAGCACTGTATAGAATGCATTTTTAGTCAAATGACATGCAAAATAACATTCCCCCTTGTCGCAAAATCCTGGCGGCTATGGCCATACATGGGCAAGTTGGTCCGGAGTGGGGAGAGGGTTAAACCCCAAATCCGAGGGGGTTAAAATCCGAGAAACGCAAAATACGCATATCGTTTTTTTCTGGAGTGCATTTTATCCATATCGTTTTTCGATTTTGAAGGAAAAATAGGTAAAAAACGCTATATTTACGTCAAAAAGGCCTTTTTATTGCATTTTTGAGTTTTTTACTGTTTAAAACATTCATTTTGACCTCAAAACTTAAGTTTGAAGGCAATTAGAAGTCTATTTAAAACATTTTTTTCTTCATTTTTCCAAAATTGAGGAGGGGGTTAACCTTTCTCTCCCCCATTTCTTAAGTGGGGGGTTAAACCATACATGGGCACGGGGGGTGGATTGGGGGGTTAACCCTTCCCCAAATTCTGAGTGGGGGGTTAATCCATGACATGGGCACGGGGGGTGAGATTGGGGTAGTACCCTCCCCCCAAGTTTTGAGAAGGGGGTTTAACTTCACCCCCACTCAGAAGTGGGGGGGGGTAAAGGCAAGATTTAACCCCCCAATTTTGGAAAAATGAAGAGAAAAAATTGTTAAAATGCTTTTAACTGCCTCCAAACTTAAGTTTTGAGGTCATAATGAATGTTTTAAGCAATAAAAAGTTTAAAAAATGCTATAAAAAGAGCTTTTTGACCTAAAATTAGCGTTTTTTACCTACTTTTCTTCAAAATCGAAAAAACGATATGGGTAAAATGCACTCTTTATAAAAAAAACAATATGGGTATATTGAATTTCTCGGATTTTAACCGCCCCCCCCCCACTTCTGCACCAACTTGCCCATGTATGGGTAAAATCCCCCTTTCAGAATTGGGGGGTTAACCCCTCGTGCCCATGTATGGCTATGGCTACAGGTTAAAAGATTGCGACAGCTTTCAAGGGAACAGTTCATTAGGCCTGTTGATTAGGTGATTTTTTTCTTTTTTTTTCGGAACAATGGTATTGCTTGTTCAAATAGAATAAATTATCGATATTTAAGTAGTTTGTGGCTTGTTTTATAATTGTTTTCAATACACATAAGCTAATAATAATAAATATATTTATTCGTATGGTATAATATTATTAATAATCAATCATTAAAGTTTTAAAATTGTTTCGATTCTAGAAGATTTATCTAGGATAACAGAATTTTCGGTCGAAGGTCCTGACACGAAATTAAAATTTGTTATAAAACAAATTATTTTTTACCTAATTTTCTTGGAAATCAAATATTTTAACAACAATTTTTTAAAATATTTTTTGAGGATTTTTGTCAACTTTTGACCATTGTTTAGAGCTATTTTTCCATCGACTAAGGTTTTTCATATGTAAATTTTTTGGGTTAATCAATAAAAAAAGAAAGCCATTTTAATGCTTTAATTTAATACAAAATAGCCGCTTAAAGTTTTCAAATGATTTTTGCAGCACTTTCAGTTTTAAAAATATTAGGGTAGTGCATTTAATTTCGGCACTTTTCCCAATTGGGCATTTTTGATTTTGGACTATATCTTTGGTAATCCTGAACGGAATATGACGTTTGATAGCTCAAATGAGAGATAATTATATGTAAATGACAGTCGTGACCTTTTTAATTGTTATGTTGCGATATTTTCATGTGAAATTGTGTGATTTATAAAAAATAAAATTGTTACTCGTTTTTAGAACATGGGCATTTCATGATTACGCAATAAATTGGTTTAAAAATTATACTGTCCTGGTAAAATTTTGTCTATTTTCAGAATTTTTAGTCCCCGTGGCTCTACGTTGCGTCTGTGGTGAGAATGGTTATTAAATAAAATCGTGTAATTTCGGGACACATATTGCTGTAGGTAAAAACGGGTTGAATTAAAGTGGTCGGGGTGTTAAATTGTAGCTGTAAATAGTTAAAAGACAACGTTGAAATGTGTAGGGGCCCATAGCACTGCACTTAAACTCGATTAAGGGGGTCCCTTTTAAAAAGTGCCGAAATTAAATGCACTTTTTTCCCAAATTTTGCTCATTTTGAGTACTATTTTGCAGTTTTAGCTGGAACTTTTTGCCAGGTACACGTTAAAACAACAAAGTAGTAAGTTATAATTTAAAGAAAAGTGTCTGGAGATAATGGTAGGCTTTTAAATTTTTGAAAAATGATGATTTTTTGACTGAGAAAATACAATCGATTGCTTTAAAGTGCCGAAATTAAACGCACACATTTAATTTCTGCAATTTTCCGTTTTTTTAAAAACTGATTTAGTTAAGTACAGTTTTGAAAAAAACGGCACTTTTTCTGTTTTTCCTTGTTAACTTTTTATGACGCCCCGCATTTTCTGTTGATAGCTTCATTTTATGAGCTTTCTACGATACTCGTGCGCCATAAGTTTCAGTGATAAAAGTCTTTTTTACTTTGGTAAATCAGTTTTTAAAAAAGCTGCCGAAATTAAATGCATGCATTTAATTTCGGCACTTTACAAACAATCGATTGTTTTATAGTCAAAAAATCATCATTTTCAAAAATTTAAAAGCCTATCATTATCTCCAGACAGTTTTCTTAATTTCAAGCTTCTACTTGTTGTTAAACGTGTAACTGGCAAAAAGTTACAGCATGCAAATCGAAGAAGTATCAAAATGAGCAAAATTTGGGAAAAAAAGTGCATTTAATTTCGGCACTTTTTAAAAGGACCCCCTTAATCGAGTTTAAGTGCAGTGCTATGACCCCTACACATTTAAACGTTGTCTTTTAACTATTTACAACTACAATTTAACACCCGACCACTTAATTCAACCCGTTTTTACCTACAGCAATATGTGTGCCGAAATTACACTATTTTATTTTATAACGATTGCTCAACATAAACGCAACGTAGAACCACGGAGACTAAAAATTCGGAAAATAGACTAAATTTTACCAGGACAGTTTAATTTTTAAACCAATTTATTGCGTAATCATGAAATGCCCATGTTCTAAAAACGAGTAACAATTTTATTTTTTATAAATCACACAATTTCACATGAAAATATCACAACATAACAAATAAAAAGCTCACGACTGTCATCTACATATAATTATCTCTCATTTGAGCTATCAAACGTCATATTCCGTTCAGGATTACCAAAGATATAGTCCAAAATCAAAAATGCCCAATTGGGAAAAGTGCCGAAATTAAATGCACTACCCTAATTTATTAAAACTGAAAGTGCTGCAAAAATCATTTGAAAACTTTAAGCGGCTATTTTGTATTAAATTAAAGCATTAAAATGGCTTTCTTTTTCTGATTAACCCAAAAAAATTTACATATGAAAGTAGCCTTAGCTCATGGAAAAAAAAAATAGCTCTAAACAATGGTCAAAAGTTGACAAAAATCCTTAAAATATATTAAAATTGTTGTTAAATATTTGATTTCCCAAGAAAATTAGGTAAAAAATGAGTTGTTTTATAACGAATTTTAATTTCGTGTAAGTGTATCTCCACTCAAAAAGTTCTGTTATCCTAGATAAATCTATAGAATCGAAACAATTTTAAAACTTAATGATTGATATTATTAATAATATTATACCATACGAATAAATATATTTATTATTATTAGCTTATGTGTATTGAAAACGATTATAAAACAAGCCACAAACTACTTAAATATCGATAATTTATTCTATTTGAGAGAAGAAGCATTGTTCCAAAAAAAAAAAAAAATCACCTAATCAACAGGCCTAATGAACTGTTCCCTTGAAAGCTGTCGCAATCTTTTAACCTGTAGCAATAGCCATACGTGGGCACGAGGGGTTAAACCCCCCAGTTCTGAAAAGGGCATTTTACCCATACCATGGACAAGTTGGTCCAAAGTGGAGGGGGGTTAAACCCCAAATTAGGAGGGGGGTGTTAAAATCCGAGAAACGCAAAATACCCATATCGTTTTTTTTCTGGAGTGCATTTTACAAAAAAAAGAAAGATAAAAAACGCTAATTTTAGGCCCAAAAGCCCTTTTTACTGCATTTTTGAGCTTTTTACTGTTTAAAACATCTTGAGTTTAAAATGAATGTTTTAAAATGGTTAAAATTATCAAAATGAATGTTTTAGCCCCACTTCTGAGTGGGGGGGTTAAACCCCCCTTCTCAAAATTTGGGAGGTAACCCCCCCAACCCCCCCCCGTGCCCATGTATGACATATACCCAAATTCTGAGATGGGGGGTTTAACTTCCCTGTCCCTCAGAAATGGGGGCTCAGGGGGAGAAAAGGTTTATACCTCCCTCAATTTTTGAAAAATGAAGAAAAAATGTCTTTAAAATGACTTCTAACTGCCTTTAAACTTAAATTTTGAGGTCAAAATTAATGTTTTAAGCAATAAAAAGTTTAAAAATGCAATAACAAAGGGCTTTTTGACCTAAAATTAAAGTTTCTTACCCATATTTTCTTCAAAATCGAAAAACTATATGGATAAAATGCACTCCAGAAAAAAAAAGATATTGGGTAAAATGAGTTTCTCGGATTTTAACCCCCATCCCTAAATTCCGGTTTAACCCCCCACTCCGGACACACTTGTCCATGTATGGCCATAGCAGCCACGATTTTGCGACAAGGGGGAATGTTATTTTGCATGTCATTTGGCTAAAAATGCATTCTATACAGTGCTTATTTTTAAAGAAATGCATTGTATTTAGTGCTTGTTAGAAAACGATAGGGGGAATGTTGTTCCCCTGTCTACGGCCATGGTAGCCCGTAGCAGCCAGAGGAAGACGACTGCCATAGAATTATTAAATAAGAAATAGGGGGCCATCATGAAGCAACCACTCAAATTGAAGCAACTAAACGCCACTTATATCAGCTAATCTTAATTCAAACTCTCAATTTTATAAATTCTAAAGTGGATGATATAAATGAAGCTAAATTGCTTTGATATGATTTATTACTACATTGTTCCGTTATTTTTATTCTGTAAACAAAAAAACCAGCCACGTCTTGGTTTGCCTTTAGTTTGGCTACAAATTTAGATAAAAGATTTATTAATAACTAGAGACGAGTGGGCCCAATGGGCCTCTTTCCGCCCTATTATTTCTATTTAGATTTTATAGGTGAACGCCTACTTTTTAAATATCTTTAATTTAATTTAAATTGATATCTTTGACAAACTAAACATTATCTTTTTAAAAATCTGGACAAAAACATAAATAAATTGTTAGAGTAGGTTATTTTTGAGCGGCTTAAATTTCCATATCATTTATCCTAATGTTATTATAACTAATATTACTATTACTATTATTATAGGGTAACTGACTTAATTTCGGCCACCTTTTTTTATTTTTTTGAATAAGTTTTTTCTGGCTCTTTCAATCAAGCCAAAATTTGGCCTAAAAATCAAACAGTAGCTATATTTGTTATTCCAGTGCAAAATTTGAATATTTCTGTTACACTTAAAAATCAATGAAGGTTTAAACTTTTTTTTTAAGTGGCCGAAATTAAGGCGCGTGCCATTTATTTCGGCCACCTACAAAAAACTGGCCATAACTATTGCTTAAACGAACAATAAAAATTTCTAAAGGCTGCAAATTTACCCTTAGGTATTGTTCTTGGTACATATAACTTAATTTTTCCCGTTTGCAAACTTTAATAGTTATTAGCAAGACTTTAAATAATTATGTCAAAACCTTAAAAAACAAGTTTTAATAACTTGTATTTTTTGTTCAATTTTTATTTTTGGCTTAAAAAACGTCAAAAGAAAGTCAAACGAGCAAAAAAAATTCTTTATAAATACGGTAGTACAATGATATTTAAAAACAGCAAAAAAACGGTAGGTTTTTTCACCTAAATTTTAAGGTGGCCGAAATTAACGGAATCTTAAAATGCGCAATTAGTTTAAACGCATTGCAAAATAATTTTGAAGAAAATATCAAAACATGAAAATTAACAATATTGAGCCTTAAATAGAAGATATTTTAAGGTTATATATTGCTTCGTTCTAAATTTGATGCAATTTAAACACAAAGCAAAAATTAAGAAAATCATAAAAAATTCACTTTTTGTATGAAAATGTTGATAATGTAGAATAATAAAAACAAAAAAGTTTTGCAAAAACACTTTATTCAACATTAATCCAGTTACTTTTGTGCTAGTTCTTTTGTGTTTTAAAAATAAGCCAATTTTCTAACACCCTAAATTGGTGGCCGAAATTAAGGCGTGGCCGAAATTAAGTCAGTTACCCTACTATTATTTTATGATAAGATAATGTAATAAAAACTTGAAAAAGTGCCGAAATTAAATGCATGACCCTAGTTCTCCACGGTTTATGAAAATTCTAACGAGCTAGGAATGGCGAAAATCGATTCAGTGGTTATCCTGCCTATAGAGCGCAACGATACACAGATATAAACACAGATACAAAGACAACTCGGCTATTATAATATAGACTAGAAACGAATGGCACAATGGGTCCTCTTTCTGCCCTCTCGTTGCTACTTAGATTTTTATAGGTGAACGTCTACTTTCTAAATATTTTTAATTCAATTTAATTTAAATACTATTTAGTTTAATTTAACTACTATTTAATTTAATTTTACTTTTACTATTACTCTTATTCCTATTGCCATCCCATTACCATTACAAATACCACTAGTACTATTAATAGTATTACTTATACTATTACTATTACCACTATTACTATTACTATTAATACTATTACTATTATTACTATTACTATCAAAAATATATAATATAACGAAAAATGTGCAACTCCTATATAAAAAAGTACAGAAAAGGTGGCCTTTATTATGAGCCTCTCCATTTAAATGACACTCTCCACTATAATGGCATAGTAGTCATTTTAATTCGGCGAGTTAAAATGGAGAGGAAGCCATTATAATAGCCATTTATTCATTTAATTTCACTTTATATATACAAGTGTAATACTGTCCGGGCCGCACGAGTTTTACCGTGTTGGACAGAATTAAACCAACACGGGAAAACTCGTGCGGCCCGGACAGTATTACACTTGTGAGTATATATGAAGTGAAATTAAGTCAATAAATGGCTATTGTAATAGCTTCCTCTCCAATTTAACTCGCCGAATTAAAATGGCTACTATGCCATTATAGTGGAGAATGTCATTTAAATGGAGAGGCTCATTATAATGGCCTACGTTTCCGCACTTTTTTATATAGGAGTTGCACATTTTTCGGTATATTATATATTTTTGTTACTATTACCACTATTACTATTATTACTATTACTGTTATTACTATTACTATTATTACTATTACTACTATTACTAATACTACTATTACTATTACATACTACTATTAATATAACTACTATTACTACTATTACTATTACATACTACTATTACTATAACTATTATTACTACTATTACTACTAATATTATACGCAAATAAAATCTAGCTGACCGCGATATTTGCAGTATTAAATCGACTATTTAATAACAAAAACATTCAAAATTTTTACTGAAACGGATTAATAACAAAGGTTAAAAACTGTATTGATAATTAATTATCAAATTACCTAATTTGTAACCTAAATGAAAATTTTTTAAGGGCTAAAGTTGGTTAATTTTTGTATATTTTGTGAAAAGGTGGAATTTAAAAAATTCTGCGTTCTTACTTTTTTTAAAAAAAGTCATTGTACAATTTTAATTGGTCCCCTCACATGTATCATTATAATTTTCAGCGTCAGCCAGATATAATTTAACCATAGTAGTACTACTATTACTATTAATTTTACTAATACCATTGCTCTTACTATTGCTATTACTATTATTATTTAATTTCATTTCATATTATACTCATGTGTAATACTATACTCCGGACCGCATCAGTTCCCGGCTCTAACAAGTATTACACTTGTAATACAACGCCCTAAAAATGTGAGTTATAAAGTAAATAGTACTAATAGTAATAGTACAAATAATAATAGTAATAGCAAAAATAATAGCAATAGCATTAGTAAAATTAATAGTAATAGTAGTACTATGGTTAAATTATATCTGGCTAACATATTGAAAATTGCAAATGCAGACATGAGGGACCAAATTAAAATTGTACAATGACTTTTAAAAAAAAGATTAAGAAAAACGCAGAATTTTTTAAATTATTTCACAAAATATACAAAAACGTTAAGATTTTCATTTGGTTACCGTAGGTAATTTGATAATTAATACAATACAGTTTTTAACCTTTGTATTAATCGTTTCAGAAAATTTTGAATGTTTTTGGTCGATTCAATACTGCAAATTCTCGCGGTATGTTGCGTAATATTAGTAGTAATAGTAATAAATAGTTATAGTAATATAGTAGTATGTAATAGTAATAGTATTAATAGTAGTTATATTAATAGTAGTATCTAATAGTAATAGTAATATTAGTAATAGTAGTAATAGTAGTAATAGTAATAGTAATAATAATAATAGTAATAGTAGTATAATAATAGCAACAAAAATATATAATATACCAAAAAATGTGCAACTCCTATATAAAATACAGAAACGTAGGCCATTATTCATGAGCCTCTCCATTTAAATGACATTCTCCACTATAATGGCATGGTCACCATTTTTAATTGCATAAATTGGAGAGGAAGCTATTACAATAGCCATTTATTGACTTCCACTTCATATATACTCACAAGTGTAATCTGCCGGGCCGCACGAGTTTCCCCCATATTTCTTAATTCTGTCCAACACGGTAAAACTAGTGCGGCCCGGACAGTCTACACTTGTATATAAAGTGAAACGATGAAATGGCTATTATAATGGCTTCCTCTCCCATTTTTAACTCGCCAATTTAAAATAACTATGTGCCATTATAATAAAAGTAAATAAAAAAGCTCATAATAAAGGCCACTTTTTATCCTGTTTTTTTATAGGATTCACATTTAACCTGTATATATATTTTTGATGCGTAATCAGTAATAGTATTAATAGTATAGTAATAGTGGTAATAGTAATAGTTTAAGTAATTATTAATAGTATAATGGTATTTGCATGGCATTAATCAAATAGGAATAAGAGTAATAGTAAAAGTTGAATTAAATTAAATAGTAGTTAAATTAGATGGTATTTAAATTAAATTGAATTAAAAATATTTAGAAAACATTTCACTATAAAAATCTAAGTAGAAACGAGAGGAGCGAAAAGAGGACCCATTGTGCCATTCGTTTACTCATCTATACTACTGATCGCCGAGTTGTCTTATTATTGTTTATATTGTGTATCGTTGCGCTCTATCAGCAGGATAACCACTTGAATCAATTTTTCGCCATTCCTAGCTCGTTAGAATTTTCATAAACCGTGGAGAACTAGGGTCATGCATTTAATTTCGGCACTTTTTCATGTTTTTATTACATTATATTATCATAAAATAATAGTATAATAATAGTAATAGTAATATTAGTTATAATAACATTAGGATAAATGATATGGAAATTTAAGCCGCTCAAAAATAACCTACTCTAACAATTTATTTATGTTTTTGTCCAGATTTTTAAAAAGATAATGTTTAGTTTGTCAAAGATATCAATTTAAATTAAATTAAAGATATTTAAAAAGTAAAGATATTTAAAAAGTAGGCGTTCACCTATAAAATCTAAATAGAAATAATAGGGCGGAAAGAGGCCCATTGGGCCCACTCGTCTCTAGTTATTAATAAATCTTTTATCTAAATTTGTAGCCAAACTAAAGGCAAACCAAGACGTGGCTGGTTTTTTTGTTTACAGAATAAAAATAACGGAACAATGTAGTAATAAATCATATCAAAGCAATTTAGCTTCATTTATATCATCCACTTTAGAATTTATAAAATTGAGAGTTTGAATTAAGATTAGCTGATATAAGTGGCGTTTAGTTGCTTCAATTTGAGTGGTTGCTTCATGATGGCCCCCTATTTCTTATTTAATAATTCTATGGCAGTCGTCTTCCTCTGGCTGCTACGGGCTACCATGGCCGTAGACAGGGGAACAACATTCCTCTGATTTGTTTTCTAACAAGCACTAAATACAATGCATTTCTTTAAAAATAAGCACTGTATAGAATGCATTTTTAGCCAAATGACATGCAAAATAACATTCCCCCTTGTCGCAAAATCCTGGCGGCTATGGCCATACATGGGCAAGTTGGTCCGGAGTGGGGGGAGGGTTAAACCCCAAATTAGGGGGGGGGGTTAAAATCCGAGAAACGCAAAATACGCATATCGTTTTTTTCTGGAGTGCATTTTATCCATATCGTTTTTCGATTTTGAAGGAAAAATAGGTAAAAAACGCTATATTTACATCAAAAAGGCCTTTTTATTGCATTTTTGAGTTTTTTACTGTTTAAAACATTCATTTTGACCTCAAAACTTAAGTTTGGAGGCAGTTAGAAGTCATTTTAAAGACATTTTTTTCTTCATTTTTCCAAAATTGAGGAGGGGGTTAACCTTTTCTCCCCCCATTTCTAAGTGGGGGGTTAAACCATACATGGGCACGGGGGGTGGATTGGGGGGTTAACCCTCCCCCAAATTCTGAGTGGGGGGTTAATCCATACATGGGCACGGCGGGTGGATTGGGGGTATACCCTCCCCCAAATTTTGAGAAGGGGGTTTAACTTCACCCCCCACTCAGAAGTGGGGGGGGGGTAAAGAAAAGATTAACCCCCCAATTTTGGAAAAATGAAGAGAAAAAATTGTTAAAATGACTTTTAACTGCCTCCAAACTTAAGTTTTGAGGTCAAAATGAATGTTTTAAGCAATAAAAAGTTTAAAAATGCTATAAAAAGAGCTTTTTGACCTAAAATTAGCGTTTTTTACCTACTTTTCTTTCAAAATCGAAAAAACGATATGGGTAAAATGCACTCCAGAAAAAAAACAATATGGGTATTTTGCGTTTCTCGGATTTTAACCGCCCCCCCCCCCACTTCGGACCAACTTGCCCATGTATGGGTAAAATCCCCTTCTCAGAATTGGGGGGTTAACCCCTCGTGCCCATGTATGGCTATGGCTACAGGTTAAAAGATTGCGACAGCTTTCAAGGGAACAGTTCATTAGGCCTGTTGATTAGGTGATTTTTTTCTTTTTTTTCGGAACAATGGTATTGCTTGTTCAAATAGAATAAATTATCGATATTTAAGTAGTTTGTGGCTTGTTTTACAATTGTTTTCAATACACATAAGCTAATAATAATAAATATATTTATTCGTATGGTATAATATTATTAATAATCAATCATTAAGTTTTAAAATTGTTTCGATTCTATAGATTTATCTAGGATAACAGAATTTTCGGTCGAAGGTCCTGACACGAAATTAAAATTTGTTATAAAACAAATTATTTTTTACCTAATTTTCTTGGAAATCAAATATTTAACAACAATTTTAAAATATTTTAAGGATTTTTGTCAACTTTTGACCATTGTTTAGAGCTATTTTTCCATGACTAAGGTTTTTCATATGTAAATTTTTTGGGTTAATCAGAAAAAGAAAGCCAGTTTAATGCTTTAATTTAATACAAAATAGCCGCTTAAAGTTTTCAAATGATTTTTGCAGCACTTTCAGTTTTAAAAATATTAGGGTAGTGCATTTAATTTCGGCACTTTTCCCAATTGGGCATTTTTGATTTTGGACTATATCTTTGGTAATCCTGGACGGAATATGACGTTTGATAGCTCAAATGAGAGATAATTATATGTAAATGACAGTCGTGACCTTTTTAATTGTTATGTTGCGATATTTTCATGTGAAATTGTGTGATTTATAAAAAATAAAATTGTTACTCGTTTTTAGAACATGGGCATTTCATGATTACGCAATAAATTGGTTTAAAAATTAAACTGTCCTGGTAAAATTTTGTCTATTTTCAGAATTTTTACTCCCCGTGGTTCTACGTTGCGTCTGTGGTGAGCAATCGTTATTAAATAAAATCGTGTAATTTCGGCACACATATTGCTGTAGGTTAAAACGGGTTGAATTAAGTAGTCGGGTGTTAAATTGTAGTTGTAATTAGTTAAAAGACAACGTTTAAATGTGTAGGGGTCATAGCACTGCACTTAAACTCGATTAAGGGGGTCCTTTAAAAAGTGCCGAAATTAAATGCACTTTTTTTCCCAAATTTTGCTCATTTTGATACCATTTCGCATTTTAGCTGTAATTTTTTGCCAGTTATACGTTGAACAACAAGTAGAAGCTTAAATTAAAGAAAACTGTCTGGAGATAATGATAGGCTTTTAAATTTTTGAAAATGATGATTTTTTGACTGAGAAACAATCGATTGTTTGTAAAGTGCCGCAATTAAATGCAAACATTTAATTTCGGCAATTTTTTGTTTTTTTAAAAACTGATTTAATTAAGTAAAAAAACAACTTTTGTACAATGAAACTTTTATGACGCAACGCAGTATCGTGAAAGCTTCAAAATGAGCTATCAAACATGAAAATCGGGCCATACAGTGAAAAGTTACATTGGAAAAACGAAAAAGTGCCGAAATTAAATGCACTACCCTATAATGAAATATAAATCTACACGTGTACTCTCGCTCTTTTTTAATGTTACTACCACGTTTAGCGAAATTTTTGAAGTTTATAGTGAAGCACCTAAAAACATTCAATGGACTCAGATATAATAACAAAAATTGGGTCGGCGCCGGCGGTACCACCATGAAACAAATATGCTTTTACATTAAATGCATTCATTTAATGTAAAAGTATCTTTGTTTCGTGGTTTGATCGCCGACCCAATTTTTGTTATGCTATGAGGTCCACTGAATATTTTTAGGTGCTTCACTCTAAAGTTCAAAAATTTCACGAAACGTGGTAGTAACATTAAAAAAAAGCGATTACACGCATACATTAGTCCTTTCCTTTGTGTAACCGAAGCACTTCAAAACTGTAAACAGCTCTGATTCAATTTTCGCGTTTACATTATTAACAACTGCTTTTTTATTTTCAAAGGTAATATTTGCATAAAAATTTTTATACAACAAAAAAACAGAGCAAAAAGTTATTCTATACCTATCTAATCAAATTACAACAAAAAATTAATAAAACTTCACTAATTTAAAAGTGTAATCTAATTTCAAGAATTATAGTAAAGCTTCTCGCAGAAAGTGAGACTTCAGATGATTTTCACACCACGTTTGACTTGAAGAAAGGGGAAAAACCAACTGACATACCGGACAGGTGGAAACAACAACGGACATTTGAGCATTTGAACTGGAGCAAACAGCAATATCAGTGTCTAAATCTTGGTTGCGGTCTTGAAATGGATTATATAATTTAAAAAAATCATTTAAATATAAAAAAAATGAATTGAACAGAAAATTAACAGAAATTATCGTAAAAAAATAAAATTTGTAAATTATAGACAATTTTGGTCAGAATGAGAAACATAACTTTGGTAACTAAAAACTTAAAAAGGTAAATTTTAATTCTAACAATTAAATTAATAAATAGACCCATTTTTTTTAAAAAAAGTTGGTAAAATTGTATGATATTTTTTAATTTTGGCGGCCGTGGGCGGTGGGCCGCCGGGTATTATCTTATGAGTAAGTGAGTAAGTGAGTTAGTAACTTCCTAACGCTTTCTTTGATTTTGAATAACTCGCCCAAATAAAATCTATATGACTTGAAATTCGAAACATAGATACAACTGACAACGAAGAATCGATTGATAATCACGAATTTGTGATCTGACAAATTGTGGGGTCGATCATGACGGATGGAAATTTTATTTAAAACAATTATAGCTCTACCAAATAAAATCTATGACTTGAAATTCGGAACATAGATACAAATGACAACTTAACTAAGATATTCACGATTTTGTAATCTGACAAATTGTGCGGTCGATCATGACGTATATGAAAATTTTATTTAAAACAATTATAACTTGGCCGAATAAAATTTATACGGCTTGAAATTCCGAATATAAATACAACTGACAACGGAGAATTGATTAATAATCACGATTTTGTGATCTGACAAATTGTGCGGTCGATCATGACGTATATGCAAATTTTATTTAAAACAATTATAACTCGGCCGAATCAACTCTATACAACTTGAAAATCGGAACATAGATACAACTGACAGCAAAAATCGAAGCATAGATACAACTGGCAACGGAGAATTGATTAATAATCACGATTTTGTGATCTACCAGATTGTGGGCCGATCATGGCGTATATGCAAATTTTATTTAAAACAATTGTAACTTGGCCAAATAAAATCTATATAACTTAAAATTCGGAACATAAATACAACTGACAACGGAAAATCGATTGAAAATCACGGAAAATTTGTGATCTGACAAATTGTGCGGTCGATCATGACATGTGGAAATTTTATTTAAAACAATTATAACTCTATCGAATAAAATCTATGTGACTTGAATTGAAATTCGGAACATAGATACAATTGACAACGGAGAATCGATTAATAGTCACGATTTTGTGATCTGAAAAATTGTGCGGTCGATCATGACGTCAGACTTGTGCACTGCCCCCCCCCCCGGGGTTTAAACGGGGGGGGAATTCCAAAACAGGGTGGACACGGGCGGCAAGTTTTTGAAACGGGGGGTAATAAAACGGGGGGCAAGCAGGGAAAAAAAAGAGAAAAAAAAGAAAAAAAAAAGATAAAAAAGAAAGGAAAAGGGAAAAAAGGGACAAAAAAACGAAAAAAAGATAAAAATAGGTCTAAAATAGCTTAAAATGCATTGAAATAGGCTAAAAACTGCAAAAATTTTGCAATGATGGCGTCATAATTTTTTGGGTACTTTTTCATTTTTCCGCGAGGGGGGGGCAATTTACAATTAGAAAGCAATATTTTATATTATAAAACGTCTTAAATATTTATCTTTAGTCATGCCAAACTTATTTTTTGTATTTTAGTTTCAAACAAGGAAAAACAAGGAGTGATGAATTTTAAGTCCTCCGAATAAAACAATCCCATCAACTTTAATCCACTCCTTGGGAACATGTTATTATTCATTTCAATATTTGCAGGAAATCCCAAATTTCAAAAGAACTTTTTAGATACCGAGCTTTCTTTCTGCTATAATATTATTAAATTCTCGTGTATTTTTAGATTACTAACAGAAAATTGTTTTAATTTATTCAAGATACTAGTCTCTTAAAACCCAATATAAAATATATGTTTTTGAGACTATTAAGTTACTTATAAAGGATAAACTACCTAGAATCTAGCGGTATTTATTATTTGTTTGGAGAACAATTTTTTCGAAACTTACCTGCTAGTAATAAAGCAATAATGTATTTTTTACCACACGAAAATATGTTTGTTTTTATATGTTCGCAAGATTAATATAAACTTCAAAAAATATAAAACTAATATGAAAATCTACTGCAACAAAATTTAATTTTAATCCATAAGCATCAACGGCTATTGGTATAATATTTTTTTAGTTTTGTTTCTAATTTTATTTTAATATTCGTGTTTACTTTACATTAACCTTAACTCACAAAACGTCGTTACTATGGCAAAATGAGCCACAATTCGTATAAAATATATGTGACTGTGACTCATTTTACATTTCAAACAGAACCGTATTAACCACAAAATAAGTGACAGTCACGCGTATTTTATAAAGGAATGTGGCTCATTTTGCCGTAGTGACGACGAAAAGAATAATCCCTTTCTTTTCTCCTTTCCTCTACTCCTACCTACATAAAATCAATCCAACACAATACAAATCACCAAACCATACATGGGAAAATTGGTCCGGAGTGGGGGGCGGACGGGTTAAATCCCAAATTAGGGGGGTTAAAATCCAAGAAACGCAAAATACCCATTCTTTTATTATATTTTTGAGGTTTTTACTGTTTAAAACATTCATTTTAACCTCTAAACTTTAGTTTGGAGGCAGTTAGAAGTCATTTTAAAGACATTTTTTTCTTCATTTTTCAAAATTAGTAGGGAGGTTACCTTTTCTCCCCCCTCTCACTTCTGAGTGGGAGGTGTTAAACCACTCTTCTCAGAATTTGGGGGGTTAACCCCCAACCTTGTTTTTATTTTGCTTTGGACACCGGATCCCACCTGACACCCCTGAAATAAAAAAAGCAAACACCCTGAAATACACCAAAGTGAACAACACCTTCCAAGAAAATCAAACACACTCTTGTCACAACTAAGATCCAGATTTTGTCATCAAGAATAAACTCTCTAATCAAAAACGAATGCCCAAAATGCAACTAGAAACCTCATGATGTCCACCACTTTTTCAACTGCACCAAAAATCCTACCACATTAAAAGCAGAAGACCTATGGCTTCAATTCAACACGCAAAGTCAGCAGCATTTCTGAAGAAAATCACCTGAGGGAAAACTGGCTATGCAAAAAAAAACAAACCTGACCCCCCTCTGGATTTCAAAATTTCGCACCCCGGGTTGACTCCCCCTAAAAAGCTAGGGGGGTCCGGACCCCTTCTAGAATTTAAAATTCGATTTACCCCGGGTAACCACCCCCCTAGCTGCCGGGACCGTTCTCACCTATGTTTGGGACCAGAAGACCTCTGGGCGAATCCCGTCGCAGTGGCCTTGATAGAAAGACCGGTTGGCAAAACTCATCATGCCTTTCTTAACCTCAAAGAGCGTTTCAATAATTAAGCTGACTACTTAAATCCAGAACAAGACCATTACCAGGAGACAACACTCCTGTAGGCTCTTCGAAATGTCTATCCACATGATGTTCAAAAGCGGCCATTTCCGAATGACTGAAAACAGCTTTACATTGAAAACAAGTGAAATTTTTTACTGAAGGTTGGTTATTAAGCGAAGATAAGCAATCGGGGTTTCTTGAATGATCGTTTGAGTCGTTGATTTCAACTAATTTTAGCATTTCCAAAGGAAATTGAAGTACAGTATCATCAGTCTTAGTGTCGGATAACGGCCCTTTATTATGACTAGATTTAGATTTGTTTGTCGTCGTTGGTATAACAAAATCAGTCTGCGTCGAGGCATTGGAACATATTGGCAGTTTATTAGAACCTAAAAAATAAATTAAGTATGTACATAAAAAATAACAAAAGTACCCTTCAAAATTTTATAATGTTGCAAAAAAATTTTACTTGTTTAATCTGTTGCAAAAAAAAGATTTTATTTTTAAAAAGAAGGCAGAAACTGATTTGAATTTACTGCGTGCTGAAGTTTAAAAGACGACCGAGTAAAATGTTGGTGAAAATCCTTCGTAATTTTTTTTTTTAACAATTTGATGTTGAGGAGTTTTTAAAATGGCTTTTATCAGGAGAGGACTTTGCCCCTTGACCCCAGTGGCGTCTACCGCCTTAGGGTCTACAACCCATTACGGTACCTTTCTCTCAACACTGTAGTAGTACAACGTTAAGCCATTTACTACAACAAAACCAGGAAGGTAAATTGTTCATAAATTAAATTAAAACCTTTGGTAACAGTTTCCAGCTGACGATAAAAATCTTCCGCTGAATGTCGGGCCTTCTGGATTTCTAGTAAGGCGAAGGAGAGAAGGCGTTTCAAATGCTTTTCGTCGCACGCAGTGGGTTGGGAGTCGGAGGACAGTTTATTGATGGAGGTCAATTCATCTTGGAGACTGGCGTTCCTCTTCCTTTCTTCCTCCAGTTGCTGCAGCAACTTTTTATTGATGGCCCATAAGTTTTGCAGAAAGGAGTCAGAGTGAGCATCTGTTTTTTTAAACGAATTTATTGATTGTACCCCGTCAACGGAATTTCTTCTGCTTTCCGCCAGACCACTGTCGCTTAGAGAATTGGAATTGTTAGAAATTGCTCCGTCGTCAATATATGAAAACTCCTCGAGACTCAACGAGTCCATTTTAAGAAGAAGACCTTAAACATTTACAATAGGAAAAAATGTTGGCAAGAAATTGGCCACCTAAAAAATGTTGTTTTTTTTCTCTCGAAAAATCGCGTTTTTTTAATTTTTATAATTAAAGCCCAAGGGTTGGCTTAAAGCTTAAAGGTGTGTTCCGAGTCAAACTTTTTTGTCTTCGATTTTCATAATTTCAAAAAAACCACCCTGTGCTCAAAAATCTTTTAACTTTTTTTTTCAAAATATTTTTTACGGTTTAAGAGATTTGACCTTTCAAAACTGGCCAAAACAACGCTTTTTAGGGCATTCTGCAGTGAACAATTACTTATTACTCTGTCACTCGCTTACTTTTGTAACAAAATTTAAAACAACTAGCGAATTTTTAGTTTTTGTTTGACACCCTCTTTGTAGATTTAAAAAAAAGTATTTTTTCGAGATATTAGTGTTAATCCGTTTTTTTTTTTGTGAAACGTAGGGAGCGCAAAAGCGGTTGGAAACTTGTTTGTCATTTAGGAAAGTATTAAATTTATGTCTTTGTAGTTATCTTATCAAAATATTTGAAAACGTAAAGTTTTGTTATTCTGAAATAGTTTGTTTCTACAATTATCAGCAAAGCAGACCAAAAATAGATATTTTATAAAAAATCCTTCCCAACTGGTTTTTTTGCTTTCCACGTTTCAAAAAGAAATTCATGAAGTACAGAATGCCCAAAAAACCCATTTTAAGGTTATTTTTAAAAGGTCATATCCGTCGAATCAATAAAAATATTTTGACAAAGTTTGGTTTGAGATACGGGGTAACGTTTTATCATCGAAATCGAAAATAAAAAACATGACTTTGTATCGCACCTTTAAAGTCTTTCTTCTGGCCATTTATTTATAAAAATATTTTTGATTTTTAGAAAGTCAGATTTCTCCTTTTTAATAACATAAAAATATCAATTTATGGGCATTCTTAAAGTATAACCCATTTAAGTGGTCACCGGAAAGAAAATACAGGATGCACTACTTTAAACATGGACGAACTACTTCTTTAAAACCAATTTTTCAAAAACAACCCGTTAAATTAAAATTATTTTTTTAAGAAATCTTAGACAAAGTGATAAATTTAAAAAAATTATCATGATAAAACTCATAAACAACCTGAATCCTGAACTATAGGCCTTAGTTTTCCTAGCAACCCAAGCAAAAAATGAAAATCAAACAAAACATTGAATTTAGCTTGATTTTAAGGTTTTGCTTAGGTTGCTTAGGGAAATTAAGGTCTAAAGTCCACGATAAATGTTATTTGTGAGTTTTATCACGATAATTTACTTGAAAAATAACAGTTTAATCTATCTTTCCGGTGACCACTTAAATGGGTTACACTTGAAGAATGCCGATTTATGTACTTGCTTCTTGCGTTTCAACAGAATTTGTAATCTTGAGATTGTTAAACCAGTTTTAAAAGACAAGGTACAGATCCGAAAAAAAAAACGCCTCAAAACAATCGATTTGAAAAATTCTCTTAACGAAAAGTCGTGAAATACAGATCAATTCTAAGCCGGATAAGTTAAATTTAAGATGATATGGATTATAAATTTAATTTATTATATGATTAAAAAAATGCATTATTTTGGATACACAATTTATACGTTTAAAAAATTTTTAAATAAATAAACTATGATAAAAACTGTTTTAACAATGCAAAAGGCGAATGAACTTGAAATTTAAATTTGATGTTGATATCTATCATTAAAAATGTGAACAATTTTAAGTTTAAAAGCTAATTTAAACATGGTTTCAATTAAATTTATTTTTTCTTAGCCTAAGGAGCCTTTAAATAAAGCTAAATTGTATTATAATGCATTTTTATTAAAATTCTTTTTCAAGAAAATTTATAGATCTTACAAAAAAGTCAAAATATATTTAGAACCCCCACTTTTTAAAATTCTAAAAAATTAAGTTGATTAAAGACTTAAATTCTTAAACCGATGTTTTTCTGAAGAATATTGGACTTTTACCGCCGATAACGATTAGAAGGCTAATGGTAGTGGAATAGCGCAATGTCGTCACCAGCGGTGTGCCCAGCTTATAGGTCGATTTAAGTAGAGTTAAAACTTTTACAAAAAGGATTTTGCTCTCTATTTTCAACAATGCGCACCGATTTAGCTTCCGAGGTTTTAGGCGTTTTGCAAGAATATAATTTTTTTTATCTATTGCATCGAAGTTTACTATATGGGATTTGAATTAGTGCTTTTCAATATTACCGCCCATATTAAATATTTTTGTTTAATTTGCCATATCTTGCTGCGACTGCGAGATAGGCTTTTAAAAACTCCGGTTTTCTATAATTAAAGGTACGGTGCGAAGTCAAACTTTTTGTCTTTGATTTTGATAATTTTTTGTGAAAGCCTTACCCCTGCCCCCAATAATAGCCCACAAAATTTTTTCAGCAAAATATCTTCAGTGGTTCAGGAGTTATGATTCTCAAAAAATTGCGTTTTTTGACAATTCTGTACGTGAAAGATTCTCAATGAGTATAACGATTTAAGTTAAAAAGTATGTACTCAAAGAAAGCGGGAAAGTGGGAGGGGGGGTTAAACCCCCCTTCTCAGAATTTGGGTGGAGGTTAACCAGACCTGCGCACGGTCTGGAAATGCCCCCCGTTTTATTGGAGGATTTGCCCCCCCGCTAAAAAATAAAAAAGTACCCTAAAACTATGACGCCATTTTTAACCTATGACGACGCCATCATCGCAAATTTTTTGCAGTTTTTAGCCTATTTCAATGTATTTTAAGCCATTTTAGAGCTATTTTTACCTTATTTTCGCTTTTTTGTCCCTTTTTCCTTCTTTTTTTCTCTTTTTCTCCCTCCTTGCTTTCCCCCCCCCCGTTTTATTGCCCCCCTCCCGTTTTGGAATTGCCTCCCCCCGTTTAAACCCCCCGGGGGGGGGCGGGCAGTGCACAGGTCTGGGGTTAACTAACCCCCCCCCAACCCCCTGTGTTCATGTATGGGCAGGGGTAATGTTTTCACAAAAAAATTATTAAAATCGAAGACAAAAAGTTTGACTCCGGACCGCACCTTTAAGGAAACTGCTTAGAGCAGAGAGCTTTAAATAAAAGGGCTTTTGTGCTCCAGCCAGCTCTATATAAGGGCTACTGTCGAATTTTAATGTTAAATTAAAAAAAATAAAGAAAAAAATCATACAACAAAAAGAAATAAAAATTGGAGCCAAACCAAACATAAAATAATTGCAAGCATAAATTCTTTTATTGACATCTTTCGTTGAACAAATTTATTTCTGAATAAAACATTAGAATGAATAAATCAGCTCTAAATTATATTACATTTAAACAGTATCTAGCTAACATCTGTACAAAAATAATGTGCAATTGCAACAAAGCTTAAACTTAAAACGGATTTCTAATAATAGTTTATATTTTAAAGTTTCAGTTTTATAAAAAATAATTTTTAAAAAAGAGGAAAGACTTGTATTTTTTGGTATAAAATGTTATTTTTCAAACTCGTCTAATTTACATACCAGCTGCAATGTAAGATTACTGAAATATTTGATTTTTAAATCTAGCTTTATCTATTGTGTGTTGCATAGTAAAAACAAAACAAATACAAAATTAATCACCCAAAAAAATAATATTTAAGTGACATAACTCGATTCGATCTTAATTACATACTGCCAGACACCAATAAAATTCATTTGAAGATGTAATTTTAAAATCTTAGCAACGATTTTTGTTTCGTTAAGATCACCAAAATTTATCAACTTAATTTTTGGATGATTTTTATTGGTCAAAATACATATGTAAATACTCAAAAATGTGATAACTTATAAGCATCCAACTTAATGCTTCATACTCTATATTTGCTGGAAAGCAAAACTGCTAAGATTTTATCCTCCTCCTCCAATTTTCGAAAGTACAACTCCTCTAATTTTTTGCGATTATTACTCTAAAAACGCTAAAAGAAAAGGGGTAAGTTGCATTTTTGGGATATGAATACTCCAAGCCTCAAATGTTTAACACTAGGTTCCACTTCCTAAATAATTTCACGTGTTTTTTTATCCCGCACTGACACTGAGTACAATTAAAAATGAAACATAGTCTTACGTAGGCATAATGATATGAGGAATTCCAAGAAAATGAATAACTTAAAATCAGAAATGGGTCAATCACAAACAATAATTTTAGGGTATTACGCTGTTAAATATTTCGTGATTATTGTATATAGCAACATTCTTATTCCACAATATCCAATATTATGTGGTTAAATATTTTTAAGGAGTCTTATATTTTGTCATGTATTTTGTCACAAAATGTTTTATCAAACAAAAAGATTATTTTAATTTGTTGGTTATATATTATAAATTTTCATGAAAATGATCAAAATGAAATCTAAGGTGGTTCTTTAACTAGAATTTACACTAAAAGGAAGACTGATTAATATAGTTTTGTCGACTTTCCAGCAAATATTATTTCATTAAATATTAATCAAAACAAAATCATACTGATACTGCTAAATGCCACAAATGTTTTCACGTAGCCTAAAAACTTTAATACTAAACTACAATAGTTAAATTCTTGTATAATTCACAGCTATTTATTTTTCTGAGCTACGTTTTTCACCAAATAAAAAAGGTTTTCATACTAAAAACGTTCAACCCTACATTACTATGTTTTATTAATTAAAACATTTTTAAAACAAAAGATCCTAAATTTAAACGGTAGCCTGGCTATACGAAAAAGCTTTGACACTTTACACATAAACACACCTAACGCAATTAAATTTTAATTAAAATTATTAAACTCAGATCATGGCGAAAGGCGTAAAATATGAACTAGAAAACACGAATTAATATAAACTCATTACTTAAAGGATAAATCGCTAAAAGCACCGGTTTTTAAACGTACCGTATATAAAAAACCACAATTAACAGTATTATTGACTGTACACGGATAAACAACGCGGTGTTTAGATTTATTTAATATTTAGTAAGTTTTTTCGTTAAAATTAAAACAGTAAAATGTTTAAAGAATTTTTTAAATTAGAGGTTGTCCAATGTGTGCAACAAATATTTTTAAAATAAAACAAAAATATCAAAATATTGGTAAAATTTGTAAAACTGATCGCGGTGTGTTAGTCTGCAAACCTGTACAATGCCTCTTACTAGAATTTTACGGGGACATTTTTAAAATAGGCAGGTCTTTGCCCTAGGTAAGCAGCTTAGGTAATAGCAAAAACAAAAGTTTTAGTGCAAAAAGAAAGGAAATTTTTTTGAAAAACCCAGAAAAAATATTTACACCTATAAGCTAAAGAATAAATTAAAATAATTAATAAAAAAATAAAAATAGACAGAAGGCCTAATTGATTAGAAAGAAGCAGCTTAGGTAAGCCGCTTTTCGCATTTTGGGGGTAAACCCACTCACCAAATCTTGGGGTATGATATGGTTTACCAAAAATTTTCCAAAGGCGTGCCCATTCTTGCGAAAGACACATTTACACATGCCCTATTCTTGCGTTTTTAGTACTACGGCCTACCTAAATTTTAAGTAGTGAGTATCGGAAGTTTTAAGATCAAATTTTTGTCTTTTACTATAAAAGATAAGAAAGCGCGTACGTACATTCAGCTTTAATTCAAAATTTTGATTGTAAGTTTTAACAAACTATATTTCTCGTTGTCGATATATTAGTCTTTAAGCGAAAACCCTACAACTTTTGCTCTCTTCTTCATGAAACTCGGACAGGAAATGAATAATATAACGAAACAGGTTACCAGACGAGAAACGTACCTAGTATTTAAAAAGCCTATTTAATTTTAGTCACCTGGAGCTGGTTTATGTAAACTAATTTTTGTCCAAAATATAAAAAAAGTACAGTCGTAAATTTACCTTTTAAACACATTCTAAAATTTTGTTTCGACAGAACATAACCAAAAAAACAAAAGAAAATAGAAAATTTAGTAAAACATCGTTCATGTTTTCTATTGATTTTCGCTTATTACGTTTTGAAAAAATAAGAATAACTTGCGGGGGTTTTTAGTTAAAACATTTATTTACCACACAAATTTTGTTAAAACCTAAAAAAAAACTAAAAATATGACCGTTCTTTTGTTATAATAACTTTTATAGCAAAGTTTTGGTGAGATACATAGATGAACAAGGGGGGTAGGGTGGGGTCCACCCCCCTAGCCTCGAAATTTTGGGCCCCCCTAGAAAAAAATCCAGGGCCCCCCTCCCCCCAAATTTTCGAATTTTTTACCCCTGACCCCTTCTAGATTTTGAAATCTGACCCCCCTCTCCCCTCTCGAGAAAATTTTAAGTACTTTTTTTATACTAAATTTTCTTCCAAAAACGTGAATTTTTAACACAA
>JASAMX010028183.1:0-16932 GCA_030248175.1 Microlaimidae sp. YZB2_3
AGAAACTAAAAATTTCAAAATCTAGAGGGGGGTAAAGGGTAAAAAATTCGAAAATTTGGGAGGCCCCCTGGATTTTTTTCTAGGAGGGGCCCCCCAAAATTTCGAAGCTAGGGAGGGGGTGGACCCACACCTAACCCCCTTGTTCATCTATGGTTGCATTACCTGAAAACTTATCTCCCCGATGCAGACTACTGCGAAAGGCAAGCATTTCAAGAACAATGCCAACTGGGAGCGAAAACAATGTTCTAAATTTTACTCGCTTCGTAGGCTAGGCTTCGTCCAACATCAGTAATGATATTAAACTGCTTTGCAATCTTCTACCGCTAGAATGTTTACTGCGGAGCAGTGTCTGCCATGTAGGCCAAAGTTCAAAGCAATATAGACATAGCAACGTCTTGTGAACTAAGCGCATAAGACTTGTAATCTGCATAGTATGTACATGATTAGTTATACGTCCTTTAAGTTTAAAAAAATAGTTGTCGCTTTATATTTTATTTTCAAAAAAGAAATATTTATTTTATTTTTCTAAGGGCTAATACAAGCTTATGATACATAAACGTTAATTTTTAGCAGTTAATTTTTATTTGCATATTTTTCTATTGTTTAAAAAACTGCATTTTAAAATTCAAGGGTACTCTCGAAGTTGTTTAATTTAAGTTTGTAGATTTTCTATTTTGTCCGGTAGGTTGTTAGTTATCTTAGGTCCGGTAGGTACTTTTAACTTTAATACTACTCTAAAGGTAACTCCTTACTTAGTTTATTAATATTAATAATTATTTTTATTATTATAAATCAAACAGACCAAAGTTTTAGGTTTGTAAAAAATATTTCGTCACAAAACTGCGATGGCTTGCACTTGCGTTCCGGTCTGCCGCAGAGCGCCCTGTCTGAAGTCCACGGGGGAACATGCACATTGAAGTCTGCACTAACTGTCCAGCCCGAGCGACAATTTCTCAGGGGATCGATTTTTGACTACGATCTTGTTAATAAGAAAAGTTATTGAACAAAAAACCCCATAAAAAACCAAATAAGAATTAATTAATAACTTATTAACTGTGCACTTACTGCCAACCCAAATGACAAAACCTTCATCAGTCATTTTCCATTTTTGTTACTGCGCTTTATAAATAAATTTAGATTTTAACTTACCACTAAATCCGAACAATTTTTTTTTAAGCGAACTGTCTGTTGAAAGATTAAACAATCAGTTGAAAAGCGCTGTAAAATAATCAATCCTTGTTATAATTACTTAAAAAACTTATTTTGAATTTTATATTTTAAACTAATTTTTAGAGATAAACAAACTGGTCAAATATTGTTGTTGTTTTTTTAAAGCTGAAAGCTGGCGAGCCATGGATATTCCATATTAACGCCTACCACCCTATATCAGCACTGTTATTGACTGTAGAATGTTAGTCAAAGCCCCACCCCTATTTAGAGGAGTTTAGGGATTAGATGTGAGGTAATGTTTAATAATACAGAGAAGAACAATAAAAATAATAAAAATAAAAAAAGGTATAATAAAAGGACTATAAGCAAAAGTAAGAAGAGTCGGGAGTTGATAAGTTGTTTCACTCCTAAAAACCTTTTTTTATCAAGATCTGTAAAAGACTTTCAGTTTTACAGTTTTTATGCAATAACAAAAATGTATTTTTTGCATTAATTACACAGTTATATTACAATTAAATCTGCAGTAAGTTTCTGCTGTATATTAATATCGTTGTTACTCTGACACAATGAGTCAGAAGCGCAATAAAACGCTCATAACTGTGACTCTTTTTATATATTAAACCACAAATAATCTAAAAAAAATAAGTTTTGTTGTTGTTGTAATGTTGACCAACGGAAGATGTCTTAGCAAAATTCCTGGACACTTTAAACTCGTTATAACAACAACAATAACAAACAAAATGAGTCACACTTACGAGTATTTTACGAAGCTTCTGACTCATTGTGTCAGAGTAACGACGATATTAGTTTCCGTTATCCGTTGGGATCTCGCTCATACGCTAAAATTCAATTTACAAAAATATTCACTTTCACTATTTAATTTTAAAAACCAAAACCTTGCATTGAATTGAATTGAATTTTATTTTGTTAAAATAACAGGAAACTAATATCGTCGGTACTCTGCACAATGAGTCAGAAGCTTCGTAAAATACTCGTAAGTGTGACTCATTTTGTTTGTTATTGTTGTTGTTATAACGAGTTTAAAGTGTCCAGGAATTTTGCTACATCTGTTGGTCAACATTACAACAACAACAAAACTTATTTTGTTTAGATTATTTGTGGTTTAAGATATAAAAAGAGTCACAGTTATGAGCGTTTTATTGCGCTTCTGACTCATTGTGTCAGAGTAACAACGATATTAATATACAGCAGAAACTTACTGCAGATTTAATTGTAATATAACTGTGTAATTAATGCAATAAATACATTTTGTTATTGCATAAAAACTGTAAAATTGAAAGTCTTTTACAGATCTTTATAAAAAAAGGTTTTTAGGAGTACAACAACTTATCAACTCCCGACTCTTCTTACTTTTGCTTATAGTCCTTTTATTATACCTTTTTTTATTTTTATTATTTTTATTGTTCTCTCTGTATTATTAAACATAACCTCACATCTAATCCCTAAAATCCTCTGATAGGGGTGGGGCTTTGACTAACATTCTACATCAACAACAGTGCTGATATAGGGTGGTAGGCGTTAATATGGAATATCCATGGCCGGCCCGCTTCAGCTTTAAAAAAAAAACAACAATATTTAATAGTTTGTTTATTTTAAAAATTAGTTTAAAAATAAAATTCAAAATAAGTTTTTTAAAAATAATTATAACAAGGATTGATTTTACGATTGTTAATCTTTCAACAGACAGTTCGCTTTAAAAAAAACGCTGGATTTAGTGGTAAGTTAAAATATATTTATTTACAATGCGCAGTAAAAAATTGAAAATGACTGATGAACTGTCATTTGGGTTGGCAGTAAGTGCAGACTTAATAAGTTATTAATTAATTCTTCTTGGGTTTTTTTATGGTTTTTTTTGTTAAGTAACTTTTCTTATTAACAAGATCGTAGTCAAAAATAGATACCTGATAAACTGTCGCTCGGGCTGGCAGTGAGTGCAGACTTCAATGTGCATGTTCCCGTGGACTTCAGACAGGGCGCTCTGCGGCAGACCGGAACGCAAGTGCAAGCCATCGCAGTTTTGCGACAAAATATGTTTTACAAACCTAAAACTTTGGTCTGTTTAATTATAATAATAAAAATAATTATTAATATTAATAAATTAATTAAGGAGTTACTTTTAATTAGTATTAAAGTTAAAAGTACCTACCGGACCTAAGATAACTAACAACCTACCGGACAAAATAGAAATGCTACAAACTTAAATTAAACAACTTCAAGTACCCTTGAATTTTAAAATGCAGTTTTTTAAACAATAGAAAAATATGGATAAAAATTAACTGCTAAAAATTAACGTTTATGTATCATAAGCTTGTATTAGCCCTTAGAAAATAAAATAAATATTTCTTTTTTGAAAATAAATATAAAGCGACAACTATTTTTTTAAACTTAAAGGACGCAAAACTAATCATGTACATACTATGCAGATTACAAGTCTTATGCGCTTAGTTCACAAGACGTTGTATGTCTATATTGCTTTGAAGTTTGACTACATGACAACACTGCCCGCAGTAAACACTCTAGCGGTAAAGATTGCCAACACTAACATCATTACTGATGTTGGACGAAGCGTCTTCAAGCGAGTAAAACGTGAAATTGTTTTCGCCCCAGTTGGCTTGTCTTAGTGCTTGCCCTTCGCATAGTCTGCATGGGGGAGATAAGTTTCAGGTAATGCAACCATAGATGAACAAGGGGGGTAGGGTGGGGTCCACCCCCTCCCTAGCCTCGAAATTTTGGGGGGCCCCCCTAGAAAAAAATCCAGGGGGCCCCCCTCCCCCCAAATTTTCGAATTTTTTACCCCTGACCCCCCTCTAGATTTTGAAATCTGACCCTCCCCCCCTCCCCTCTCGAGAAAATTTTAAGTACTTTTTTTATACTAGATTATCTTGCAAAAACGTGAATTTTTAACACAAATTCATGTTTTTACACCCTTTTTATACCTAAATATCGCTTTTTATTTAATAAAATGTAGTATTATCCTATAAAAAGAACTATTATTAAAGTTATTATGGTTTAAAACTGTTTTGCTTTGGACACCGAACCCCACCTGACCCCCCTCCTAGATTTTGAAAAGTCATTTACCCGGGGTAAACACCCCCCCCTAGCTTTTTGACCGTGTTCATCTATGAATGCAACAACAACAACAACAATATGACGCTAAAAGCTTACCCTGATTTATACAATTCAAACAGAGCCATATGACTAGGAGTTGGCGATGCTTCCACCGGATTGCAATGCCTTAAATGAAAGAAATTAGACCATTTTGTGTTTTAATAAACATTTAGATCAAGACAAGCATTAAATTCCATAAAAACCTTTTGTTATTGATCCTGTAAAATCAAAAAAATAAATATTCTTAGGTAAAAAAAGGTGAATTAACAAAAATATAGCTATAAAATATTTTATGTTTATTTATAATTATGTTTACTGTCATTAAATATAAAGCTTTAGCTTAGGTTTATCTTAAAAACAGGGACGTAGCCAGGGGGGGGGGGCGGGGGGAGCGGCCGCCCCCCCCAAAACGGGCGGACAGGAAAAAAAATAAGGATAGTGGTTGGGCGGGGGGGCGGCCGCCCCCCTCCCCGAAATGGTCGCCAGATAGTAAAATTTAGGGGTTTTCAGAGGCTAAAAATTCAAAATTTTTAGTGCCTTGCTAATCGCTCGGCGCCAAACTGTAAAATAATTTTAGTACCCCAATTCACCCCCAAAAACCAAAAACTTTTTCCGCTTTGCTTCGCTCAGCGGTCACTTTCTATAGTATACATACATATATATCTCGTTATTTATGTTGCTTGATGCTAATGTTATTTCAAAGTTAGTACAATAATTTTTATAAGTAATAAGTACTACACAGAAAGCAAAACAAACAATCATATTGGTTTATTTATGTACCTCCCCCCTCCTAAATTTTCCTGCCGCCTATAGCATTGGCTCGGATTTTTTTCATATAGGTAGGTACCCTAGATAACATGGAGCCGAGATGCTGCTCATGTGCTTTGGTTTACAATGTGGGTTTAGCCAAGGGGTCTGAAACTAACGTCTCTAAATTCCTTTTTTGTAAAATCCAGGCTCTGCCAATGTGTGCTTATGTAATTTTTTAATTAAGAAAACATGTTTTTACCGCTAAAAACATTAGATAATAGGTTATTAGGACAAAAACAGTGTATTATACAGCTTTATCTACGTTTATCCCTGCTTTTTTAACGTTTTCAAAAATTAAGGGGGGGCTCCGCCCCCTCCCCGAAATTTCGGGGGGGGGGGGGGGGCTCCGCCCCGTCCCCCAAAAATTTCGGGGGGGGGGGGGGCGCTCCGCCCCCCCCCCCAAATTGTTTTTTGTACTACAATCCGCCCCCCCCCCAAAAAGAAACTCTGGCTACGTCCCTGCTTAAAAATGAGTTTTTTTTTTGATTACCTACATCTATCTACTGAAAAAAACACTCTTAGCGTGTAATGAAGTATACCATTACCAAAATTAAAAAAAACTATAAATACCTTGTTGGAACTTGGCCTTTGCCAAACAAAGTCCATACACCGTTTGGTCCACGATAATCTGGTATTGAAGCAGACTAAATTTGAAATTAAATGAATGTTGACAATTAAACAACCATTTCTAAACTAATCCTACCTAGATTCAGTAAAACGAAAATGTCACCTAACGAGTTTTACGAGATAATGCGAATCAATTATTTTTACATTATATTTATAGACCCAAAATGAAAACGACTTTAAGATCCAGTTACAGTTGACTTGCTAGGTTGGCGTGGCACTATCAAACAATAACTTTGCAGCCTTTATTGGACGTTATATATTTGAAGCATCAACATCATAACGGGAGCTATAACATAACATTACACAGGCACCTGATCTATACACACTACTTAAGATCAAGCCAAAAATGCGACTATAGCATACATTGGGGGGGGGTTTAACCCCCCCAAATTCTGAGAAGGGGGGTTTGTTTAAGCCCCCACTCAGAAGTGGGGGGGAGAGAAAAGGTTAAAATCCCCTCCAATTTTGGAAAAATGAAGAAAAAATGTGTTTAAAATCACTTCTAACTGTCTCCAAACTTAAGTTTTGAAGTCAAAATGAATGTTTTAAACAATAAAAAGCTCAAAAATGCAATAAAAAAGGCTTTTTGATCTAAAATTAGCGTTTTTTACCTATTTTTTCTTCAAAATCGAAAAACGATATGGGTAAAATGCATCTCAGAAAAAAAACGATATGGGTATTTTGTGTTTCTCGAATTTTAACACCCCCCTAATTTGGGGTTTAACCCCCCACTCCGGACCAACTTGCCCATGTATGGACTATAGTGCATAAAATATGTACATAAAACTGTTTAAAAAATCTATTTTCTATACTATAAAATTTTTTATTCTCCTAAATTAATATAGTCACAAAATGTTTGTTATATAATACTAAAAACTCAATTAATTAACCAGATGTCTGATATATTTAGCTTTTGCGGTTGAACTTATTAAAACAAAGACCAAAAACGGAAATTTTTTTTTTGATTATTTAATGCTTTTAGGACGGATTGATATAATTTAAAATTTCATAACATAGTACTCTTTCTTTACTTAAAGTTCAATTTATTATTTAATAGTTTTAAGATGTAATTATGCCGTAGCCAGACCTGTGCTCTGTGCACGGTCTGAAAATGTCCCCTTCTTTTTTTTGCCCCTCCCCGCCCAAAAATGAAAAAGTACCTCAAAATTATGGCGTCATTTTTTACCTATTACGACGCCTTTGCAGTTTTTAGCCTGTTTTAATGCATTTCAAGACATTTTAGACTTATTTTTTATTTTATTTTCGCCTTTTTGTTCCTTTTTTCCATTTTTTCTTCTTTTTTTTTCTTTTTCCCCTGCTTGCCTCCCCCCGTTTCAAAAAAGTTGCACCGACCGTATTGAAATTGCCCTCTCCCCAATAAAAATCCGGGGGGCAGTACACAGGTCTGCCGTAGCTATTAAATGACAAAACCAATCAAAATTGAAAAACCAACATAAATTATCAATTTACATTTTCCAGAAAGCAGTAAAATTTTATTTTTAGTATGCTTTTGAAAAGGATTAGGAATGTTTGGGCTTTGTTAATTTGTTTCTGGTAAAATTGAAAAACTATTTTAGTAAATTGCACTTTAGAAAAAAGCTGAAAAAAATGAATGTAATCTATTTAATTTTCTAAAGACAGTTTTCAATGTACAGCTATGCCAAACTTTTCGGATTTTGCTCATATAATGCATTTAATTTTCTAAAGATAACTTCCCCATGTACAGCTGACAACTTCCCCAAGCCAAAATTATAAAAAAAGTAAAAAAGTAAGATGAATATTTGCATATTATTATAACTGGAAAAATACTCAATATTAGATGAAGTTACCGTGAGAAATCCCCTATAACTTGCGACTAAATAGAGTAATAAACATGAAATTTAGCAGAAACATGTAAATAATAATGAACTATCAATTATTGATAATTGATAAGTGCCATTGAGCCACCAAGAGTGTGCTGACCTTCAGGCAGCACCCAACGGGCCTACGGGTACCAACCATTTGGACCAGGTTGCTGGATCTTTTCTTTATAGAAATGAGTCCAGCTTGGCATGGCTAGAGTGATTGTTGTTGTACGTCGGCTACGTATGGCAGTCTTCCATCTAGCAAACTAGTGGACAAATGCAGCTCCAAAGTGTGTGGAGTGGAGTCTGTACCACTGCCTTGCAGGAACACCTGCTCGTGTACGACGTTAAATGTAAGATCAAAATCAGGTGGCGACTTAAAATTCTTTAGCTAAGACCTCGGAATGGTTGAACACTCTAGCGGTAAAGGTTGCCAACATTGTTACCAATGTTGGACGAAGAGTCTCAACCATGGTGGTGGAAATTTTTTTGCCCCTTCTGGCTTGTCTCAGCGCCTCTCCTTTGTATAATCTGCATAGGGGAGATAAGTTTCAATAATGCAACAACAACAACAAGCCAAACTTATAAATTCGGTACTGATTAATAAAACTAAGTTTACTTGAGTAGCTGACCATTTAGTACGTTTGGCGATAAACGAAATTACTTATTCGATTGCAGTTTTTTGCAAGTAAAATTACAACACCCAATTATTACTTACTTTTTACTTATTACACACTTATTTATTACTTATTACACACTTATTACCTATTCAATACTTATTTTTTGTTTTTATTATGGTTTTGTTGACGACGAATTTCTAGCTTGTTTAAATAAAATAAAATTTAATATTACGGTGCTGATCCCTGCGCCCGTGTAAAACATAGTACATTTAGCTTTTTTCAACGCGGCTGCCAGTTTTTGACATTTTTGTTCTAAAATTTCAGAGCTATCCTCAATCTAAAACAAAAATATGATATTAATAATAATGGCAAGAAACTATAATTTAAGAAATTGTGATAATATAAATATACTTAATATTTTAATTCTAGCGCTTTCACCTGTTGTTTTCTTTACCGGAAAAAACACGAAAAAGCATTCTGGAAATAAAAACCATATGGTAGTGGTAAGTAAGAATTACTTGCAGCGCACCCGTGGTCATCCATTAAAATTGGTTGTTGAAGATAGTCTAATTAATGCAAGGAAATTTTCTTTTGAATCTGACTTAAATAAGATGAGCCTTTAAATCAATTCAGTTTGTCATGTTAAAATTCTGTTGAAAATAAGGTTTATGTTGGCGGCAATTAAGTCGCAAATTTGATTTTATTAAAATAAAATAATGACATGATGAAACAACAGAATTGAATTATTGATAGTTCCTCTATCTGATTATAAATATTAAAAAAAAACAAATAAAAATTACTGATGTTCCCGGAGCTCAGAGAAGCGCTCCACTTTTAGGATCTCCAGAGCTCCGCCAACCACAGCTCCCCCATGTTTTAATACTGACTTTATGAATAATTTAAAAGTTAGACCTGTGCACGGTCTGGAAATGCCCCCCGGTTTTATTGGAGGATTTCCCTCCCGTCAAAAAATGAAAAGGTATCCTAAAATTATGACGCCATTTACCTATGATGACGCCATCATCGCAATTTTTTGCAGTTTTTTGCCTATTTTAATGTATTTTAAGTGATTTCAGACCTATTTTTACCTTATTTTCGCTCCTTTTTCTTTCCCTTCTTTTCTTCCCCCCTTTTCCCCCGTTTTTTGCCCCTCCGTTTCCCCCCCCCCGGCCCCCTCCCGTTTAAACCCCGGGAAGGGGGGGCAGTGCACAGGTCTGAAGTGTAATGCCATAAATGATTTTGTCAAAAAAAATTTGTAGGTAAAATAAATTTATTTTCATAACTTATTTAAAACGGCCGAAATAGTCCGAATATTTTAAGCTTAAATGAGCTTAAAATCGCTCATTAAGACAGAACTCTTTCCGCTTTAAATGACCAAAGCTCTGAAACATAATATTGGAGGGTAGGAACCATACGAAGGGGGGGGGAAAACCCCCCCCCCAAACCAACCCCAACACCCCCCAAAAAAAAAAAAAAAAAAAAAAAAAAAAAAGAAAAAAAGAAAAACACAAAAAAAAACGGACCAAAAAAAAAACACGACCAGAAAACACACGACCCCAGAAAACACAAGACAAAGTCACCCCCCCCCCCCCCACACGCCTACATTAGCCCAACCCCCCCCCCAGACCCCTAACCCCCCCCCCCCCCAGCCCACCACCCCCCCCCCCCAACAACCAAAAAAAAAAAAAAAAATAAAAAAAACACCCCAAAAAAAACACCCCGGACCCCGCAAAAAAAAACACCCGCGCCAAAACCCCCCCCGCGCCCCCCCCCCCGATGAGCATAAGGGGGGAGCGGTAGGGTCTAGTTCACCCCCCTTAGCCTCGAAATTTCGGACCTCCTCCCTAGAAAAAAATTTAGGGGGGGGGGCCTTGCCCCAAAAATTTTTAAATTTTGACACCCTACCTTCTCTGGAATTTTAAATCGACCCCTTCCCCCCCCCCCTTCTGAGCCAAATTTTGGGTATGAATTTAAGTCAAAATTTACTGTCACAAACACGGTTTTGTAGTAAAAAAAAACTACTTTTGTACTCTTTTTATACATAAATAGCATATTTTTAGTATATAAACTTTTATATTAGTGCTAAAAAACTTAAATAATGATTTGATGTGACTTTGTTTGGAAACCAGACCCCCTCTGACCCCCCTCTGGATTTGAAACTGGTCTACCTCACAGACCTGTGCACGGTCTGAAAATGCCCCCCCGTTTTATTGGAGGATTTGCCCCCCCCCCCGCCAAAAAATGAAAAAGTACCCTAAAAATATGACGCCATTTTTGACCTATGATGACGCCAACATCGCGATATTTTTGCAGTTTTTTGCCTATTTCAATGTAGATTATGCCATTTGAGACCTATTTTTCCCTTAATTCCGCCTTTTTTGTCCCTTTTTTCCCTTTTCCCTTCTTTTTTTTTCTCTTTTTTTTCTTTCCCCCCTCCTTGCCCCCCCCCCGTTTTATTGCCTCCCCCGGTTGTAAAAATTTGCCCCCCCCCCCCCCCCCCCCGTTTTGGAATTGCGCCCCCCCCCCCATAATAACCACCGGGGGGGGGCGAGTGCACAGGTCTGACCTCAGGTTGAGGTCGACCCCCCTAAAAAGCTAGGGGGTTACGGACCCCCCTTGCCACCTTTCTAGCTTGCCGATCTATGCTCATGTATGGTGGGAACATCAATGGAAAGAATGCATTAAATGTAAATCCGCAACCGTATCCGCAAAATGTCAAAAAAATGAGATTAAAACTTATTTTATTTAAATAAGTTAAATAAAAATAAAAATTTTAACTAAATATTTTTATTTAACTGAACTTATGGGAAAAAACAGGAAAAAAACGCCAAAATTAAACAACTTTTAAAACATTTTAGCTTACCTCTGCTTGTTTGTCAATCGGCTTTTTTGCTTTTAACTTTTTTCTTAACTTCTTATTCCTCATTACTTTTGTTGTTTGCTCTTTGTCTTTACTAAAATTTTTCAAAAATCGTGCATAATATTTTTTTTAAAAAAGTCAACAAAAACAGGGTAGTAAGATGGAGGGAGTGGAAGACTATAAGATAAGTAAATAATGAGGAGGAAAGAAGCTTATAGCTCTCTTCTTCCAAGGAAAACTGAAAAGGCGGGGGTTTAATTAATCCAAAAGCTTTTACGTCACCCTCTCCCTTTAAATTTGAGCATGAAACCCATTTTTCCCAAAAATTTAAGGGGATTTTAAATTTTGTTTAAAGGGTGTGCATTGTGAGACCTAAGAGCTATCAAAAATTATAAACTATTGTTTACAAATTTTTTGTGCCAATTTGCGTGCGTGACTTTTTTAAAAAACCCTTTACAAAAAATCTTTTAACAAAGTTATTAAAAATATCTTGTAACAAAAAAAATCTTTTAACGAAGTCATTAAATAAAAGTTATCACAATAAAAAAGCTTGATTTTAAGGCTTTGCTTAGAAAACAATTAAAACATTCTTTAATGTTTGTTTTTAATAATTAAACCTAAGTTTCTTAAACAAACTTTAGTTTGCAAATGTTTTTTCAATGTTATGGGGAATTAAAACTGTTTTATGGGAAATTTGATTATGGGGATTTAACACTACTTTCAGACCTGTGCACTGCCCCCCCCCCCCCCGGGGTTAAAACGGGGGGGGGCGTCCAAAGGGGGGGCAGGGGGGGAGGTTTTTGAAACGGGGAGGCAATAAAACGGGGGGGGGGCAAGCAGGGGGGAAAGAAAAAATGAAAAAAGGAGAAAAAAAGAGAGAAAAAAAGAAGAACAAGGGAAAAAAGGGACAAAAAAAAGCGGAAATAAGGTAAAAATAGGTCTAAAATGGCTTAAAATACATTGAAATAGGCTAAAAACTGCAAAAAATTCGCGATGATGGCGTCATCATAATAGGTCAAAAATGGCGTCATATTTTTAGGGTACTTTTTAATTTTTTGGCGGGGGGGGGGGGGGGGGGGGCAATAAAACGGGGGGGGGGGGGGGGCAAATCCTCCAATAAAACGGGGGGGGGGCATTTTCAGACCGTGCACAGGTCTGCTACTTTTATGGGGGTTTTGCACATAAACCCTTAGCTGCATTGCACTCATAAAGCGCGATTAACCAAGGATTAACCAACGATTGTTAATTGGCTTTTGCATTGGCTCACATCAGGGACGTAACCAGAGGTGCCATTGTGACCAGGAAACAGCCACCAGGACTGTGCTGACCTTAGGGCAGCACCTAACGGGCCTAGGGGTTTCACTACCACCTAAACCTGGTTGCTGGATCTTTTCTTTTATAGAAATGTGTCCAGCGTGGCATGGCTAGAGTGTCTGTTGTTGTACGTCGGCCACACATGGCAGTTTTCCATCTAGCAAACCATTGGACAAATACAGCTCTATTGTGTCTGGAGTTTGTAGCACTGGCCTTGCAGGAACACCTATACTGACCATGTATGCATAGGTGTTTTTGGGGGGGGGGGACAGAGGGGTGCACCTCCCCCCCTAGAGCCAAAATTTTGGACCCCCCCCTAGAAAAAATTCAGGGGGCCCCCCTCCCCCCCAAAGCTCGAGAGCGGTCCGGCCTGACCCCCCCTAGCGAGGCTGACCCCCCTCCCCCCCTCCCGACCATTTTGGAAGTATATTTTTTTATTTACTGTCAAAAACACGGTTTTTTAGTTAAAAACAGTGTTTAAATACACTTTTTAGGCCTAAATAGGCTGTTTTAATACATAAAATTCAATATTAGACCTAAAAACACTTAAATTATTGAGTTAAAAAAATTTTGCTAAAAAAATTGGACCCCCCTGACCCCCCCTAAATTTGAAATCTCGCACCCGGGGTCGACCCCCCCTAAAAAGCCAGGGGGGTCCGGAGTCCGGACCAGACCCCCATGGACCCCCCTACCTAAAAAATTTTGACCTCCCACCTGGGGGTGGACCATACATGGGCACGGTGGGGGGGGGGTTGGGGGGTTAACCCCCCCCCCCCCAAATTCTGAGAAGTGGGGTTTAACCCCCCCCCCCACTCAGAAGTGGGGGGGGGAGAAAAAGTTAACCCCCCCCCCCCAATTTTGGAAAAATGATGAAAAAAAAATGTCTTTAAAATGACTTCTAACTGCCTCCAAACTCAAGTTTTGAGGTCAAAATGAATGTTTTAAGCAATAAAAAGCTCAAAAATGCAATAAAAAGGGCTTTTTGACCTAAAATTAGTGTTTTTAACCTATTTTTCCTTCAAAATCGAAAAACGATATGGGTAAAATGCACTCCAGAAAAAAAACGATATGGGTATTTTGCGTTTCTCGGATTTTAACCCCCCCCCCTAATTTGGGGTTTAACCCCCCCACTCCGGACCAACTTGCCCATGTATGGGGTGGACCCCCCCCTAGCGGACCCGACCAAAAACACCTATGCATGTATGACGTTAAATAGTAAGATCAATATTAGGCGCGACTTAATAAATCCTTTGGACAAAGACCCCGGAATGGGTGAACACTGCATGTAGTGAACACTCTAGCGGTAAGGGTTGCCAATATTGTTGTTATTAATGTTGGACGAAGAGTCTTAACCATAGGGGTGAAACATTTTCGCCCCTCCTGGCTTGTCTTAGCGCTTGCGCGGGCGAGGGGGAGCGGCCCCCCTCCCCGAAATGGTCGCCAGATAGTAAAATTTGGGGGTTTTCAGAGGGTAAAAATTCAAATTTTTCAGCACGTTGCTAATCGCTCAGCGCCAAACTATAAAATAATTTTAGTACCACAATTGACCCCCAAAAACCAAATTTTTTTCCGTTTTGCCTGACTAAGCGGTCACTTACTATAGTATACATACATATATCTCGCTATTTATCTTGCCTAATGCTAATGTTATTTCTAAGTTAATACAATATTTTTTATAAGTAATAAGTACTACACAGAAAGCAAAACAAACAATCATATTGGTTGATTTATGTACCTCTTCCCTCCTAAATTTTCCAGCCGCCTATAGGATTGACTCAGATTTTTTTCATATAGGTAGGTACCCTAAATAACATGGAGTCAAGATGCTGCTCTGCTCACGTGCTTTGGTTTACAATGTGTAGCCAAGGGGTCTGAAAGGTCTCTACATTACTTTTTTGTGAAATCCAGGCTCTGCCAATGTGTGCTAATGTAATTTTTAACTAAGAAAACAAACATGTTTTTACCGCTAAAAACATTAGATAATACGTTATTAGGCCAAAAACAGCAGACCTGTGCACGGTCTGGAAATGCTCCTCCCGTTTTATTGGAGGATTTGCCCCCCCCGCCAAAAAATGAAAAAGTACCCTAAAATTATGACGTCATTTTTGACCTATGATGACGCCATCATCGCAATTTTTTTGCAGTTTTTAGCCTATTTCAATGTATTTTAAGCCAGTGGCGTGCCCAGGGAGGAGCGGGGGGGCGGCCGCCCCCCCCCCATCGCGAAATCCGGCGAAGCCGGATTTTTTTGTAAGGGGGGACCCTTACGTTTTTTGAATTTTGGAAGAGAAAATTTTTTTTCTTAAATATTAATACAGAAACTTTCCTGATGCGTTCCAAAAGCATATTAATAGTCCAAAAACCAAAATTTTCCCCGATTCGCGGGTAGTTTAAATTGACAATTTATCTCAGTTTTTCAATTTCAAATCGATTTTGCCGCTCAATATTTAAGGCATACATGTTAAAGAAAACTACTATAAACACTATTAACCTTTTATTAACGTTTTAAACACATGTTTTAGATGGATAGGAATAAAAAAATCCTAAAATTTTGTTTTAATTATCATCTGGAATTAAAATTTCTAGTGTATTTTAGCGCCTTAAATTAAAAATTTTCTCCCCCCGGGGGGCATTCTGCCCCTGACAAGGGGCTCTGCCCCTTGACCCCGCTGGGGGGCTTTCGCCCCCCAGATCCTCCATTTCTGGGGGGCTGCCGCCCCCCAGACCCCCCTCAGGGTTAGTATATGTAACCCCCCAGACCCCCCCGAAATGAAATCCTGGGCACGCCACTGTTTTAAGCCATTTTGTACCTATTTTTACCTTATATTCGCTTTTTTGTCCCTTTTTTCTCTTTTCCCTTCATTTTTCTCTTTTTTTTCTTTCCCCCCTGCTTGCCCCCCCCGTTTTGGAATTGCCCCCCCTGTTTAAACCCCCCGGGGGGCAGTGCACAGGTCTGTAACAGTGTATTGTATGTACAGCTTTATCTACGTTTATCCCTGCTTTTTTAACGTTTTCAAAAATTAAAAATTAAGGGCGGCTCCGCCTCCCCCCAAAAAAAATTACTAAATTTTTTTTATCTACCCCCGAAATTTTTTGGGTACTATAATCCGCCCCCCCCCCCTCAAATGAAACCCTCCTGGGTACGTCCCTGACTCACATAATATAATAAAAATTGATAAAAACTCAATTCCTTTAAATAATGATTAATAATGTACAATAAACTTATAAATTAATTAAACATACAAAGGAATTAAATTTTTATCAATTTAAATTAAAAATGTGAAACAATGCAAAATCAAAATAAAATTCGTCTTTTTTAATTTTATTTTTTGTGTTTTGAACTTAAAAATTAACAATATCATGTATGCAGACCTGTGCACTGCCCCCCTCTGGGGTTTAAACGGGGGGCAATTCCAAAATGGGGGGCAACTCTTTTGAAACCGGGGGGAGGCAATAAAACGGGGGGGCAAGCAAGGGGAAAGAAAAAAAAAGAGAAAAAAAGAGAAAAAAAGAAGGGAAAAGATAAAAGAGACAAAAAAGCGAAAATAAGGTAAAAAAAGGTCTGAAATGGCTTAAAATACATTGAAATAGGCTAAAAACTGCAAAAAATTGCGATGATGGCGTCATCATAGATCAAAAATGGCGTCATAATTTTAGGGTACTTTTTCATTTTTTGGCGGGGGGGCAATAAAACGGGGGAGAATCCTTCAATAAAACGGGGGGCATTTCCAGACCGTGCACAGGTCTGTGTATGTAACTTTTTTTTCAAATATTCTTAAAGTTTGACAATTATTTATATAAAAACAGTATGTATACTTTTAAAGTCACAAAACATGACAAAAAGTCTAAAACCGCGTTTAAACTCAGTTTTTATCAGCTTTTTAATCCGATTCTCTCCTTGTCCATGAAAAAAGACGCCCATACTTAATCTTTGGCCAATCCTTGGCTTTATGAGTGCGGCTACCTATCATCAACAAATTTCTCACAGACCGAAATTCCTATAAACAGTATGGATTTCCTATAAAGTAGTGTTAAATCTCTATAAAAATAATTACTTTTGTTATATTTTTTTAAAATTTTAACCCCTAGAACATCAACATCCAAATACAATTTATCACCATAAAAACTAGGTTGATTTAAGGCTTTGTTTAGGCTTAGTTAAGGCTTAGGAAACAATTAAAACTGTTTTTAGTGTTTTTATGATTAAAATCAAGTTTTTGAAAAAAATTTAAGTTTGTAAACCTAAACGCATTTGTTTGAAAAATTAACTTTGTTTCATGGGGGCATTTAGTCATAGGAGGAATTTAACAAAATTTTTGGGAATTTTGCACGTCACCTATTCATCAAATCAAAGCTACAATTGTGGTACGGTACCGATTGTGGTCAGCGCAGCGTCAGCCCAAAGAATATAAGAAAATACAAGTAAAATAGGGACTTTACGTTTTTTTAAACAGGCTTTGATTAAAAACGATAAAATATTTCAGCAACACAAAATATTAGCAATAAAAAAGCATGTAATAAAATCAAATCCTTTTGTTTTCTTGAGCCTAAGCAAAAC
>JASAMX010028185.1:0-58642 GCA_030248175.1 Microlaimidae sp. YZB2_3
AATCTTCTCCTTATCATTATTATTTTTATTTCAAAAAATATAATTGCAATTATTGGTGGTGCCAGAATGTCACACAGTGATTCAGGCTCATTTCACCGTGCCAACTATAATTAAAGAACGTGGGTAAATTTTGTTATTAATTTTTATCTTTTTTTTTCTTTTTTATTATTTTTTCAGTTTTATTATAGATGAATTATCGGTAGCGCGGGCGCGTCACACTGCAATTTAGCTCACGCCACCGTGCCAACTATATATTAGAGAACGTAGATAAATTTTGTAATTCATGTTCATCATCTTCTTCTTATCATTATTTTTATTTAAACAAAATATAATTGCAATCATTTGTGGTGCCGGAGTGCCACACCGCGATTTAGGCTCACTTCACCATGCCAAATATAATTAAAGAAGGTGGGTAAATTTTTTCAATAATGTTAATCTTCTTCTTCTTCTTCTTTTTTATTTGAAAAAATATAAATGAATAGTCGGTGGCACTGCAGCGCCACTACACCACGCTAACTATATTTAAACAACGTGGGTGAATTTTGTAATTCAAAATTATCATCTTCTTCTTTTTATTTTTTATTATTTTTTTATTTTTATAATAAATGAATTATTGGTGGCGCAGGAGCGCCACATGAAAATAAAGCCCCACAGCGCAAACTATAATTAAAGAACGTGAGCAAATTTTGTAGTATGTTCTTCTTCTCCTTATTATTAATATAATATTTTTCAAACGTTTATATCTTAAAACCGATGTTCCTCCTTCATTACTGATTGATCACAAAGAAACTTTGGACAAAACTGCGGAAACACCGGAACCGGAACCGGAATTGAGGTTTTCAAAAAATCCGGGACAAGCACCGGAATCGGAATTTCAAATTTTGCCCGAAACATCCGGAACCCAAAACCGGAACTTCCCATCACTAAACATGGGCTCTTTAAAAAGCGTAGAAAGTTCCGCAATAATTATCTTAGGAGTCATTTTTTATTGATAAATGATACGTGTTTAAATAATAAAACAAAATAAATGTTAAAACTGTAACAAAGTATATCTCGAAACGGAATGATTATAAACATGTGTCATTGCGCAGCTAAAACAATAGTTTAATAGGCTATTTTTTTTAATTTGATTAAAAAATGGTAGACTAGCCTTAAAAAATGGTCAAAATAGAGCAGAAAAATAAGGCGATTTTCCCCGGGCGTATGTTTAGACAGAAAAAATGTGGACTAGTCTGAGATAGACATTAAATGTGGATTATAGGAAATTTGCATTTGGTTTGGGCAGCTTGCCACTGAATAAAAATTTCTACCATGTGGCAATAATTCGTTTATACATTGAACTAATTACACAGCACTGTTGCATTTTTTTAGTTTGATGAAATGTCAATTGAAAAAATCATACTCACAGCAATCTTTGACAAGCGCGAAATCGCCACTTTTTCAAATTTATAGTTGTTTCTTACACATACAAATAACACTTTAATTAAAAAAGTGGCGATTTGGCGCTTGTCAAAAATTGTTGTGACTATGATTTTTTTCAATTGACATTTCATCAGACTAAAAAAATTCAAGAGTGCTGTGTGATTAGTTCTCCTATATACGAATCATTATCAAAGGGTAGAAATTTTTATTCAGTGGGCAGCAGCCCAAACCAAATGCAAATTTCCTACAGTCTACAAAATCTCTATCTCAGACCAGTCCACATTTTTTCTGTCAAAACATACGCCCAGGGAAAAATCACCCCTTTTTTTACTCTATTCTTGGAGCATTTTTTAAGGCTAATATAAACTATTTTTTATTCTGCTTATTTTTTATAAAATAACCGCAATTGATTCTTGTTTATTGTACTATTTTGATAATTGTAAATAAAAAATAAAATAAACATTATTTGCAAAGACAAATTGCAAATCGACTTATCTTTTTAAGAAAAAGTGAAAAAATTCAAGGGTCATTATTTCATATTTATCTGTTTACGGTTTTCATGCAAAAACCTTGGCTTATTAGATTTTGTGCTTCCGGACAGCGTTTAGGTTTAGGCTATATATTGAAAATTAAAAAAATTCCATACCGTTTGACTATTTGATTGAGTTTTATCAATGTCTTTTTCCTTTGTACGAAGGATTTATTTAATTGCGGGTTTTTAAGTTTACGGAAATTGATTCTGTTGACCAAAGCAAATACACTTTACAACTATACTTTTTTGAATCTGAGCGTTAAAAACGCCAGAGATAACATGTTCTTGCAACAGGCGCCGGAGCACCGGCTATCTAAAGCGGAAGGAGTTTCGGAGCTTTTCCTTTAAGCTGAGTAAACTAAAACTTATAGACTGAAATGCATTCTAAAATTAAACTTTCACAAATTTTGAGTGACCCATCGCCCTAAGCAAAACCTAAAAATCAAGCTAAACTTTATCGTGATAGAGTTTCAGTTTTTTCAGCGCGCTTAAAATTAACACTAGCGCACTGAAAATCAGAATCTGCCTGTGTTTTCTTCGCGGGGATGTGACTTCTCTAAAAAGTATGGACAGTAAAGCTAAATTTTGTAATTTTCCTCTGGTCGGTTTGTGGTCGGTGTTTTTTTTGTTCACATTACATTCTTACTGACACAAACTACAAAATTTAGCTTTTTTGTCCATACTTTGAGTAGCCACATCCCCGCGAAAAAAAAAGCTATAAAGAAATAGTGGATACGAAAAGAATTTTTAAGCAAACATTTCTTTGGCTTACATCCAAATGATATATTTAAAATTTCTAGAGATATTCTTAATTAAAATTTTTTTCGTCAATATCATTTTGGGACATGCAAAAAAACCAGTTGCAAACTCCTATTGCATAATTTTAAAAACGAACGCAATAAAATAAATCCAGCTACCATTTCTGCAGCATCATTCAGTCTGACATTGACGTATAAACTCTGAACAAATATTTTGAAAAGTTATGCAAATAGGTAATGTTAATGAAATAAAAAAATACGAACACCAAAAATATTAAACAAAGCTTAATTTGTATATGTTTACAATTTTTTACACAAGATTTTTTAAAGAAAATAGTTTTTTTATGTATAGATTATTTGGAATACTACTCATTATATCAAAAATATGTAATACAAAAAATATATAACAAAAATTAAAGGAAAAATATATAACTTTTTATTTTCCTCACATTTGCTTCCTTAAATCGGGCACGGCGCACCCTAATTGGGACGCGCCTTATTTTACTGGGACTGTGGTTTGCTAATAAGGGCCTGTTTCAAAAAGAATGATTTTACTTAGGACGTGTAATAGCGCTAATTAAAGCTATAAAATCTTTATTGGAGCGTGTCCCAATTGCGACCCTCAAAAAGTAACTATAAGTTGCATCACTTAATAATAGCTCTCAAACTATTAGTTTTGTAAGCAAAAATGAAAAAAAAACCTTTAATTGTTTTTATCACAAAATTTACGATTTTTTTTTGAGTGAAAATCAAATAATTATAATTTTTCATATAACAGTTTTTTTGCGTATCAATTTTTTTCTAAGGGCTTTAATTAAGACGCGCTCACTGGCATTAATCACGCCCCAAAGTTAGGACCTAAGTACGTCATACGATGGTTTCACGGTTGTAACCGAGGAAAAAGCAATCACCGGTACGGGTTAGATTTATCATAATTTCATTTTTTAAACTTTTAAAACCTACAAATTTTGTTGAGTTTTCAGAGTTTATACGTACTTAATGCCATTGCTTTGATTTTTTTCACAAATGTATTTATCTTTATTTGAGCCTGATTTCAACAAAATTTCAAGTGGTTCTTCTTGCGGAAAAACTGTGTCTTTCTTTTTATTGTCTTGTTCTACAGAGTTTCTTTTACAGCTTTGTTGAATCGCTTCTTAAAAAAACTATTGGAATATAATTATTTTTTTATTCAGATTTATCACCCTAGAAACTAGGTTATTATAGAAGTAATTTGCATTAAGCCTAGGGCGCTCTTTCGTAAAAATTAGAATCATGTCATGTTTTTGTAAAAATCCATTTTTTTGTAAAAATCTATAAAATGAAAATATAATTTTTTTCCTATGAAAAAATGCGTATAAATTTTACTTGCATAAATTTCTATGTTTTAGCACTTGATTTCATTTTTTGTACATGTTTACAAAAAATTAGTCTTCATACAATTTATAAAACAGCGTATAGTAATAAATATTTTGTTATATGTAACACATAAACCTGAGAAATGCAGGGGCACCAAAGCAGGCAAGCCACGGGCATAAATCATTGCATATTATCAATAATTTTCTATTGTTTAACTTATCATTATTATTGCTGTATAAATAAAAAAAGTATTTTATATGCTAAGTTGAAACTAAAACTTCAAACAGTATTGATAGCTCTAAAAGCTTCCTACAATAGGTTGGAGATAACGTAAGTGCAACAAAGTGTGTTATTGAGACTGACAATGCAGGCTATTTTATTTTTTATTGGGTCGGCTATGGATTTTTAAAGTATGTTATCAACTTGTAACCCTCTATAAGGCTGCATTTAGCAAGTGAACTTATTGGGGGAGAACTAAATTCTTAAGATACTTATATTTGGATGCAAGAAGCAGATTCTTGAACTTCTAATATTACTGTGAAGAACAGCAGAAGCGATAGAAAGAATTTTTGCTGTTTTTCTATGCTAAAGTGAGCTAAAGCTAAAGAGATGTGTTGCTGGTGAATAAGGTTTTGAAATTTGCATTTAAACCCTTTTTAGAAAGCAACAGTGTTTAAGATGAAGGTAAGTAGACGTATGAAACAAAAAATTCCTGAAAAAAAATCGTAGACACAAAACAGTCCTGACACAAGAGAGTTCTAAGAAATACGTTGGCTCATCCATTGAAATCGGCACAATAGTTCTGGCTTGCAGCTGATATAACATGTAATGTTACCTTAATAATTCAAGAATTAAATTAAAAGTTCAAGGATTGAATTCACAGAAAAATGGAAAAAGTTATAAGCTTATCGGCTGGAACCGCATAAAAGAAGAAAATAAACAGTCACAACACTACAAAGAATTTTGATTTCTTTGTCCTAAATATTAGCTGAATGGTATTGTAGTGAAAGGAAGCAACTGTTTATGATTTTGTGATTTAAATTAATTGTGGTGTTTTGTTGGTATTGCTTTAAAGTTAACATTTGGTATAATAAATTATATTTTTATAATTTTTGTTACATAATATTTGGCTTTACACTTATATAAAGCTGAACCAACAAAAACACATCAAAATCTTACATTTTAAAATTATTAAATCATACATTAATACATGTACCTTATAATAAACTAGCCTTGAAAAATGCTCTAAGAATAGAGCAGGAAAAAGGGGCGATTTTTCCCCGGGCGTATGTTTAGACAGAAAAGATGTAGACTAGTCTGAGATGGACATTATATGGACTATAGGAAATTTGCATTTGGTTTGGCCAGCTGCTCACTAAATAAAAATTTCTACGATATGATAATGATTTGTTTATACATAGATCTAATCACACAGCACTGTTGCGTTTTTTTTTAGTTTGATGAAATGTCAATTGAAAAAATCATACTCACAGCAATCTTTGACAAGCGCGAAATCGCCACTTTTTCAATTAGAAGGTTATATTTGTATGTTAAGAAACAACTATAAATTTGAAAAAGTGGCGATTTCGCGCTTGTCAAAGATTGCTGTGAGTATGATTTTTTCAATTGACATTTCATCAAACTAAAAAAAAACGCAACAGTGCTGTGTGATTAGATCTATGTATAAACAAATCATTATCATATCGTAGAAATTTTTATTTAGTGAGCAGCTGGCCAAACCAAATGCAAATTTCCTATAGTCCACATAATGTCCATCTCAGACTAGTCTACATCTTTTCTGTCTAAACATACGCCCGGGGAAAAATCGCCCCTTTTTCCTGCTCTATTCTTAGAGCATTTTTCAAGGCTAGTCTACCACTTTTTTTGAATTAAATTAAAAAATAGCCTAATAAAATATAGTTTTAGCTGCGCAATGACATATGATTATAATCATTCCGTTGCCGAGATAAAATAAAAAATAATAATAAGAAGAAGATGAATTTAAATTACAAAATTAACCCACGTTGTTTAATTATAGTTAGTGCGGTGCAGTTGCGCTCCAGACAAATTTTACCTACGTTCTCTAAATATAGTTGGCGCGATGCCGTGCGCCAATGATTGCAATTATAATTTTTAAAGTAAAAATAATAATAATAATAATAAGATGATGAACATGAATAACAAAATTTACTCACGTTGTCTAAGTATAGTTGGCGCGGTGCCGTGGATTAAATTGCAGTTGGCACCCCGCACCACCGATAATTACCGGCGCGTGGCGCTCCCGCGCCACCGACGCTTATTATTATTTTTTTAATAAATAAAACTTTGAATTAATTTTGTCATCAGTAATGCAAGAATTAAAAAAAGTACTCTGTTGTTTTTGCCGTTTTCCGCGCGGTTGAAGCAGATGGCGCTGGGAACTGGCGCCGTTTCTGCCACCAATTAAAAGCGGTCTGCTATTTTTGTGCGGTTTTTATGAGGGGATGTTGGTTGTCTGCTCTGTACAATCCTTATTGTTGCCAAAAGGCTGTTATTGTGCGGTTGGGAGTTTTTATTTGTCTATTTTTCAAATTTTTTATTTTGATCAATAAATCGATAATAAGGACCTAAATCAAAAAAGTGCTTCCTAAGAAAGTTGCGTAATTCCTTCTTCTTTCTTATGAGCCCATGTTTATTTTTGATCAATCAGTAACGAATGAGGAATATCGTTTTTAAGGATGGAGCGTTGGAATAATAAGAAGAAGAAGAAGAAGAAGAAGAAGAAGAAGAAGAAGAAGAAGAAGAAGAAGAAGAAGGTTCTGAATTTCAAAATTTACCCACGTTCTCTAATTATGGTTGGCGCGGCGCCACGGGGCTAAATCGCCCCGTGGCGCTCCCGCGCCACCCATGATTATCTTTCTTATGAGCCCATGTTTATTTTTGATCAATCAGTAACGAATGAGGAATATCGTTTTTAAGGATGGAGCGTTGGAATAATAAGAAGAAGAAGAAGAAGAAGAAGAAGAAGAAGAAGAAGAAGAAGAAGAAGAAGAAGAAGGTTCTGAATTTCAAAATTTACCCACGTTCTCTAATTATGGTTGGCGCGGCGCCACGGGGCTAAATCGCCCCGTGGCGCTCCCGCGCCACCCATGATAACTCGATAAAATCATACATAAATATAACAATATATACATGTATTTATGTTTTTAGTTTGAACACAAGTACCAATAATATTTTATAAAAAAATAGTAAACAAATTTATTAAGTTATTTTGTCTAGTACATCGCCCTGTTAGCTGCTAGGCGTTCTAGTAGCGGCTTGAGTGTGATCTTATGTTAAGCGGGCCAGGAAGCTTAACATATGCTTCTCAGGTGACGATGGGTCCTACTAAAAGCCCTGGGATTTTTTAATGGCCTTACAAGCCTTCAAAAACCCACTGTTTCTACTCAAACAAATAATAATTTTTATAACGTTTCAAATAACACAGTTAAAAACCCTAGCTTTTGCTATATTCATAACAAAACAAATAATAATTTTTCTCTAAACCAACCTAAAAACCACCAGCTTCAAGTATGTAAAAACATTGTTATAATGTTCTTTTATTAATGTTTCTAATGTTACAACATCATATGCAATAAATAACAAATATGGTACACTAAGTAACTGCAATAAAGTAAGTTGTTGCGGTAGTTTTCTAATTTATGTTATTACTTGCAAGAAATGTAATATGCAGTAGGTAGGAGAAACAAAACAAATGCTTAGAAGTAGAAGTAATCAACATTTACGAATTATCAAAAAACGTACTCTGAAAACATAACTTGTAAAACATTTCAAATCCAATGGTCACAATTTTAATGATTTTTCTATGCAAATTCTGGAAAAACTTTACACAGAAGAAGAAAATAAAAAGAATTGGAAAATCGCGAAGATTTTTGGATAAGAGCTTTGAATACAGCATACTCATTTGGAATTAATGACAGAATAAAAGAATATGGCGATGTATGAAAAAGGATTAGACTCAACCAATTACAAACACCACCCATACTTTAGAGTTCCAGTACCAGGAAAAGTTCACAGTACAAAAAATCGAAAAAGAAAACGACCACAAAAAATAACAATATTTGAACCTGCAATTGAGTTGCTGAAAAGTGAAAAATATATAACTAGAAGCGTCTAAATAGCACTAAGTTCTTTACCAATTGAAACTTTGCAAAAAATATACCTTGAATTACCTGTTTTAGCAACAGCAAAAGAAATTAAACTAGCAGTCAAAACAGTTGCTGCTCCCAGGTTATCAACTAATAAGGTTTAACAATTTGATGAAATCAAAAAAATATATGTTCCAGTGAATTTTGTTAACAAAGGCGTCGATTTTATTAAAATTCACACCATGTTTAACGACAAAAGTATGCTAAATACTCTTAACATTAACCAGAAGCAATTAGAAAATAAATGGTTACATATTGACATGAACCTAAAAACTATTTAAAATATTCAACACACAATTATAAACTAAAGCATCTGACAAAAGAAATATTAAATGCTTAAATTAAAGTGTGATTGTAACAGATCACCATATGTATACAAACCAGTTGAACATATAATAACAGGAAAGTTAGAGATTCTACAAGATGAAAAAAACAATAAATATTCTTAAAAAGGGAGTAAATCATAAGGACCCAAAACCATTGGACTGGAATGCTGTTGAAGAATTAGCTAATTATTTAAATTATTTCATACCAGAAATCAGAGGAAATCCAAGAAGACAGAAAAATAAACAAAAAAATATAAAACTAAGTTTGAAAAAGCAATACAGAACAGAATAACGTACTGGAAACCTCGGGTACAAGATACCACAAAAGACGAATCAATTTACAAAAAAAAACTTTAAAGAAAATATCCAAAAAATTTGTGATTACAGTGGCAAATAAAGCGCCTAACAATTTTATTTTATTATGCAAAAAAATGGGATGATGATATGATGATTATTTGCAAAGAAATGGGATGATGCATATGATGATTATTTGCAAAGAAATAAGAATTTCATATTGTAATGATTATGTTGAAGTAAAAGGAAATCAAGTTTATGCTAACAAAGAAAACGAAAATGAGCTTAATATTATAAAAAAAACATGAGGAAGTGTCAAAAAATTATAGTTTAAAACGAAAATGAAATGATTACCAAAAATCTTCAAAACTGCCAAACTGCACAAAAATTCATATGGATCAAAATACATTGCAGGATCTAAAGCGTGCAGTACAAAAAATCTTAGCCTACTTTTAGGTTCAATCTTGAAAAACTTCTGACAGCATTTTAAAAAATATTGCTCAATTATTAAATCAAGAACAGGAATAAATGTTTTTTGGTCAATTGAAGGAAGCCTAAAAGTAATATTAAAAATAGCGAATATTAGAAAGTCCAAAAGTATGATTACTGCTGATTTTAGTACTTTACATACAAGCTTACCTCATGCTGTTATAAAGGAAAATATCTTGAAATTCCTGGACATGCTGTTCAAAAATTCATACAAAGATTACTTAGCAATAAACCTGATAACAAGGAAATGTTGGTTTACAAATAATCTCTTTTTAAAATATATTAATTTAAACATAACAGAAATAAAAAAATGGTGGAATTAATAATTGAAAACGCCTACGTTAAGTTTGCTAATTATATATTTAAATAAACAAGTAAAATACCTACGGGAACCAACTGCAGTCTACTGTTAGCAGATTTTACTTTATCAATGCTTGATTTCAATTCATTACTGATCTAAAAAATAGCTTTTTGTCAAAACAGCTTTGTTACATTTAATGCTACATGGATGATTTAATTGTTATAAACTGTCAGGACTTCTTAAAAATTTGCAAGCTTATATATCACCTGAACTTCCATTAAATCAAACGTCATTTTTTTCAAGCAAATGCCAATATTTGGATCTTGATGTAGAAATTACACAAGACAAAAAAATTAATACAAAGGTGTATAATAAAACGGATGACTTCACATTCAAAGTTATTAGATACATAGATTATAATACTAATACAACTGTCTCCATTGGACTAAAGACTTTTTATTTCCAGCTTATACAAATTGGAAGGATTTCTAGCCAACCAGAAATCTTTTCTGAGAAAACAATACAGCTGTATCAAACTTTTTTAAGTAGAAAATTTTTTAAACACAAACTTATTGCTAATTTTAAACCGTTTACAATAAAATACCAAAAATTTCTCATTAAACATTTTTTGCTTAATAAGAATCAAGTTAAAAAGTTTATTGAAAACAATTTTAAATAACATCAATAGGTATGTATGTAAATGAAATGTAAATTCTATGCAGCTTTTAGGCTTCACTTGGAAGGTTATTTCCAGGATGTACTATTTCCACATATATCAGTATATATATATATATATTGTCGCGCCGATAACAGTGTTTGTTTTTATAGCGGGGATTTCAACCGCCGACGGACACGGAACAAACGACAAGATGTTTGGCGCTACCCCAGATGTGTAATAGATGCTTGCTTGTCTGTCTGTTACTCGCCGGTCGAGTACTCCTTTGACTGAACCTATGCCGATGTAAGGTAAGTTTACTAACGACGGTGACGTAAAATTAGTACTATAATGTTAAACGACTTGAACAAAGGAACATTTTATGAGTGCCAATAGAAGGTATACAACAAGGCGACAAAGTTACGCATTACCGGACAAAACTTATGCGGGACTGGCACAGAAACGATCTTAAGCCTATTAAAAGAGATTTTGGCAAAAAAAGGTTACGAAAAAGGCGGCCGCTTAAACCTATGGGGGGAAAACACGAAAAGTTGGTGTAAGGACACCTTTAACTTAATTTAGGCCGGTTTGGCAAGGGAGGGGCTTACAAAAACTAGGTTTAAAGCCAAACGCAATTAAAACACACTTTTTAATACGTGGGTTACCAAGGCAACGCGAACTTACAAGATTACCCCCAACAAGCCGTTAACAGGGAAAACAGCACCGTTATTAAGCCTAAAACCAGGGCTACTTAAACTAGATCTTAAGACAAAAGGTTCAGTCGTGGAAATGCACCGGACTCACACTTTAAGTTGACAAAAATACACTAGCATTCAAAAAAGTTTTAAAAAGGGTCCCAACGCCAATTGTTTGAGAGATCCCGCGTAGGGCTGACGAAATACGACGGGGCTTATTGCAGATATAAATAAATTGACACTTGATAAAAGAAAGAGTCTCAGGGGAGAGGCTAGAAAGATAATTCCGCCTCGAGGACTTCTGGTCTTCTGGTTGTATTTCGCAGCCGGATATTTCGAAGCAAGTAAAAAAACCAACGACCTTTTGTTACGAAAGCCGTTTTTATATTAGCACATTACTACACTGGGCCGGTCGAGTACTCCTTTGACTGAACCTATGCCGATGTAAGGTAAGTTTACTAATGACGGTGACGTAAAATTAGTACTATAATGTTAAACGACTTGAACGAAGGAACATTTTATGAGTGCCAAAAGAAGGTATACACCGAGGCGACAAAGTTACGCATTACCGGACAAAACTTATGCGGGACTGGCACAGAAACGAGCTTAAGCCTATTAAAAGAGATTTTGGCAAAAAAAGGTTACGAAAAAGGCGGCCGCTTAAACCTATGGGGGGAAAACACGAAAAGTTGGTGTAAGGGCACCTTTAACTTAATTTAGGCCGGTTTGGCAAGGGAGGGGCTTACAAAAACTAGGCTTAAAGCCAAATGCAATTAAAACACACTTTTTAATAGGTGGGTTACCAAGGCAACGCGAACTTACAAGATTACCCTCAACAAGCCGTTAACAGGGAAAACAGCACCGTTATTAAGCCTAAAACCAGGGCTACTTAAACTAGATCTTAAGAAAAGGTTCAGTCGTGGAAATGCACCGGACTCACACTTTAAGTTGACAAAAATACACTAGCATTCAAAAAAGTTTTAAAAAGGGTTCCAACGCCGATTGTTTGAGAGATCCCGCATAGGGCTGACAAAATACAACGGGGCCTATTGCAGATCTAAATAAATTGACACTTGATAAAAGAAATAGTCTCAGGGGAGAGGCTAGAAAGATAATTCCGCCTCGAGGACTTCTGGTCTTCTGGTTGTATTTCGCAGCCGGATATTTCGAAGCAAGTAAAAAAACCAACGACCTTTTGTTACGAAAGCCATTTTTATATTAGCACATTACTACACTGGGCCGCGGGACACGCGCGCACCGCACGCAGAACAAAAACCACACCGACTCAGACAACCGGCGTAACAAACCAGGCGAGCACCCGCTCGTGTGAGGCCGTGCACTACCACATTGAAGAGATTTTATAATTTAATTTTACGAAGACAAATTAATAAATTTAACTTACAAAAAGACCTGAGGCGCCGTTTTAGGGGAATTAAAAATAGGGCTACGGGGAAAGGACTGAAATTAACGAAAGTGCCTGAATTTTCGGCTGCCGCCATAATATATATATTAATTTGTATATAAAAACACTTGTGCGTGCAGCTTTTGTGCTGCACCAAGTTTTTTTGCCAGGATGTACATAACATTGCGCGTGTTTCGCTAATATTGTCTTAAAAATTAATTATTTTATCTGCGCATTGTTTTAATGTGTTTGTTCTATATATAGTGTGTGAGCAGCATGTGTGCTGCACCTCGAACTTTTCCAGGATGTATCATTTGCACATATATCCAAATGTAATGAATAAAAAAAATTTGGTTAAAAAACATCATGTGCACGCAATTTTTGTGCTGCACCCAGTTTTTCCGGATGAACCATTGCGTTATATTTGTTAATTTTTTTTAAATATTAGTATATAATTCTTTTTAGTTATATATAACTTCAAAATATTTATAAAATTTTTAAAAACAAATTATTTCAGTTCCAAAATAAAAATTTACAATTTGTTCATTATTAACGCTTTGCCACAAAATACAAATGTTATTTTTGGCATCAAAAGTTCAAGTCTATTCAGGGTTAATCCTAGTTTTAGTACACCACATACAGACATGGCATGATAAAAGTTCTGTAATTCGGTTCAGATGCAGGTGTTACCCCTTCTATATAAAGAATCAACACTTGGGATTACCTAATACTAATTAGTGTTTTTGTCTGAGAAAAGTGTATAAACACACAAGAAATTCCTACGACATCATTGTATTACTGGTCAATTTTTACATAATTGTTTTTATATTGTGTTGTGTTTGTATCTGTAATAAAATACACTACCTATTATGGCGCAAGACCAGTTAGGTGTTTTATTACGATTATGTATTTATGTATGTTGTTGTTGTATGTATATTGTTTTGTTATGCTTTTCAAATTAGCAGCAATTAGTACTTGCTCTTGTCTTGATATTTTACTGACGAGTGCGAGTCTGGAGGCGTTTAAAATTCTCGCATGAAACGCCAAGGGCAGTTGGGTCAAGTGGATTGTGAAATTAATTTTAAATTCTTTTAATCTATCTGATTTGACAAGATTTTTCTACTGAGCAAGTGCTAATATCCAGAAAATCAATACCACGCTTTGTACATAAGGGTGTAAAAAAGTTCTAGCTGTTCTGCTTGTTTACAGGCTTTGCTTTATATGATAACTAACTCTGAAGCAAGCAGTAGTAGCCAAGAACTTATTTCATCAATCATAACCATGAGCAAATGGTTTGAATATATACAGTTAGTAAGGTTATTTAAAGATACTTAAACTTTCCATGTTCATTCTTGATGTTCTAAATAATGAAGATCAACAGTTTATATTTCTTTTTTTAGCTCTTTAATATTATGAACAAACGGATGTAAATATATTTAGACAATGCACTTGATTAAATCGCACCATGATAATAAGCTTAAGACTTAACGCATAAGAAAAAATGTCAAAAACTTTAAAAAGTTTTTGGTTTAAAATACAGTTACTAAAGACAGTTTAATAAATAAAAAATACTATACTTTTGTTTGAACCTAAGCTGTATTTAAGTTTTTTAATTGTTTTCTAAATTAGTGGTTTGTTATTAAAACTATTGATGTAACTAACTTCCCATACCATGCTCCAGAGCTTTGTTCATTTAAGGCCCCGTCACACCTGATCCCAATTCATATATCTCAGTTCCCAGATCCCAGTTCTTAGATCCCAGTTCTCAGATCCCAGAAACGGCCGTTCACACTTGTTTGTTTATCAGGATAAAAACTCGCGCGCGTGGGGGTTGTTTTAGTCAAATAACGCGCGTAAAATCCAACGCACGCACGAAATATTCCTTTTAATAAACAAAAAATGTTTAAAATGAATTTTAAATTTTTAAAATTGAATAATCAAAATAAAATTGTAAAAAAACAAGTTTAGTGTAATCAAACACAATTTTTTATTACTTTTATGAATAAATTAATATTTTACAATTGTTTTGATTATATAAATTAGTTTTTTAGACTATAAAAAACTGTTAAACTTTTAAATTTATTTAAAAAAATTGTTTTAACAATGATTTTGATAAAAGAAACAACGATTTTTGTATCTATTCGTGCCCTTTTAAGCAACAGAACAAAACAAAAGCAAAGCGTTGTAATTAAAAATCGTACGTATGAAGCATTGTAGAATCGTACGTAGGAATACAAAATAATCGTTAAAAACCCAAATAAAAAATATTTTAAAAACAATTTTTAGGTGCTAAATTGAATTATCCAAAAAATGCTAAAAATCAAGTCTAGTTTAATAAAAAGTAAAATTTTATTACTTTTTTAAATAAATTGACATTTTAAAAACGTATTGATAATATAGAATAGTTTTCTTAAACTAAAACTTATTTAAATTTGTTTAAAAATATCGTATAAGCAATGTTTTGGTTAAAAACCAACAATTTTCGTTTCATATTTGTACAATCGCCTGAAGAAACAGTACAAAAAAGAAGTGGAGCGTTGTAATAATTGCGCACAAAAGTTTTCAAAAAAATCAATATAGTGCAACTGGTTTGTGTCTTTAAGGTCTCTCCGGACAGTTTTTATTGCAGAGCGTTCAGTAGTAAACCAATTGCAATAAAGAGCAAAAATTACCCATTTTTATTTACACACAATTTACTTTTGAATTATTATACTTATAGAGTATTATAATATTTTAAGATATTCAAATGACGAAAATTTGACTAATAGGCGAAAAGCAGGCAACAAATCCTGATTGCAATAATGATATTTTTTGAATTTATGTTAAATAAATTTTTAAAATTGTAAAAAAATTTAAAAAAAACATTATTAAAATCAAAAAAAAAATTGTGGCCAAATATGTTTTATGTGGGAATCGATCTCGGGACCTTTCAAAAAATCTGACGACGCGCTAACCGACTATGCCACTGCTACCATGGGATGATGAGCTCTAAAAGCGATTTATAAACCACCCTTCTGAAAAAAATTGATAAAACGCACGACGCACGACAGAACTATTTATGCGTTAAAAAATACAAAAGATATTATGGCCTTCCAAAAATTATAAATTTCAATAGAAATATACTATCTGGAGCTTTAAATTTTACCAAATTAAATTAAATCGAAGTTTTAACAAAATTTTGAAAAAATAAACCCCCATTTTTCACGGAAAATTCTTTATTAAACCATAAATACAACAATATTCAGCTTAATTTTTACGTACGTGAAAGAGGGTAACTGTGTCTCTCTATTGGAAGTATTTTTTATATAAATAGTGTGTAGTAAATATTTTTAAGGGTTTTAAAAAATTTTCATTGCAATTTGATTTTTAATATCAATTATTTCAATTACTTACAATAATATAATGAATGTTCACTTTATAATCGTGATATTTCTGCCGTTTTAACACTCATATAAATTTTTTAGTAAAATATTACTGTATTTCACGAGATCTGGTATGCCAAAAATGGCGATTTTCCATACTTAAGAAAACTGTCCGAAGAGACCTTAATTAACGTAATTATCAACATTATTACGTAAAAAAATCTGTATGTGTGCACTTAGCGCTTGTGATATATGCGCGAAGACGCCTCTCCGCTCGCTTTCACTTAATTTTTTCCCAGAAGTTGGAGCGCCGCTCCAAGTCTTTCTGGGAACTGGGATCTGGGATCTGGGAAACAGGTGTGAACACTTGTTTTTACTGTTTTTGGGATCTGGGAACTAAAAGCAGGTGTGAACGGGCCCTAAAATACTCTTCTATGGGAAGTTTTACTATGGTTAGCTTATATAACTTTTATAGAGAGTTCAGTCTTCATCTTTCTATTTTTTGTGCCATCGTTCATCCATTCCCATTTGTTTCAAGATTTTTTGTGCCACTTTTTTGCGCCGGGACTGTCTTGATGTGGTTACGATTTTATTATTTTTTTGTTTCCGGATTTTTTAAAGCAGATCTTGCGGATGAAAATTTTCTCAAAAGAAAACAATTATTCAGTCAGTTAGAATTCCAACTCAAGGCGAAATTACGCTACAGTTTAATTACTTTTAAAGGCTGAACCAAAAAAAAACTACATTTAAACAAAAAATGGATGTTAATTACACTTTATAATAAATGCTTTTATTGGTTATGATGAAAAAAAAACACTTATAACGTGCCATTTTGTGATTTGCATAATTTGATTTTAAAACAAACCAATATCTAAAAAATCGATTTTTATGTGTGAAAATGTAATTACTTAAAGTGGTAGTTTTTGCTCTAAATGTGGTTAAGAACCAAACCCATTATTTTTTACCAACATTAGTTTCTGAGTTTTAAAACATACCACACGGTGTTTTGCACGAGTTACCCAGTTCGGTGGAATTGATCTGCAAAAAGGTACTTTATTTTTGTGTTTTATGAATAAAATTTCTAAAATCTGATGTAAACGTTTTGGTTCTTGGTGAAAATTTTTATTCATAGTAACTTGGCAAAAAGTGAATAAACCAATTTTACTGCCAAAAACTCGATGTCAACATTGTTGCTGGTATAAAGTTTAGGTTGATAGCCCTACCCTTCATGTGCGTGGTGTATTTTTTTAATTTTTGATAGTAATATATCGATGAATTTTTAAAAAATTTAAAAAACTTAAATATTTTTGGAAAGCTAGAAACACAGCGTTATTTAAAGTCGGTTTAATTGCAAAAAATGACTAAACACACCCGATCCTTTAGAAAACTTGCTCTTTTAAACTCCTTTGTATTTTTGACAATTTTGTTTTTGTACATGCCTTAATCTACACAGCTTTTAATTGTTTTAAAGAAAAAAATTTGTTTTATTAATTTAAACTTACCGCTAGTTTGTGACTTGACTGATTTGCTGGACGTTTTAACTGATTTGTTGGACGTTGGGCCATTAGTTCGTTCGGATTTACCCCTGCCACATTAAAGACATTTAAGTTCAAAAAAAGCGCAGCACGCACGCACACACACACACACACACACACACACACACGCACACACACACACACACACACAAACACAACACACACACACAACACACACACACACACACACACACACACACACACACACACACACACACACACACACACACCACACCACACACACACACACACACACACACACACACACACACACACACACACACACACACACACACACACACACACACACACACAAACACAAACACACACAATTCATCATAATCAAATTTTGTTTGATGATGATGAATTTGTTGCTGGGACAAAATTTTGGTTTAAGCTCCACCCTCCAGAAAAGATGTTTAGAGAAATGGTGTGAGTTCGCTCCTTTGGGAATGAATAAATTAATAAATTAAACTTTTGTTACACATAAGATTAAAAGTTACATAGGATTTAAATATATATATATATATATATAGTTTCTGAAAAAAAATCTTGATTTGTAAACGCATTTTTTAAATGTCATGGGGATAATACTGTTTTATGGGGAAGGGAATTTAGTAAAGGGAATTTGACACAACTTTTATTGGGATTTTGCCCGTCAGCGTTTGGACACCACCCCCTCTCAGTTGAAAATTTTTGCCTTCCACCAGGGTGGGCCCCTCCAGCATACCCGACAAAAACATCTATGGCAGACTCTCTAGGCGTTTTTTCTATAATTATTTTAATTATAACTGTTGTTATATGTACTTGTCCTTAAATGGGGGCAATATTAAAATGTTTCCTATGCTCTTTTTTTATATTATGAATGTGGCAGGCACTTAGACTGGTTAGACTCTTCTTTTGTCGTTTTGGACCTTTCTTTTTTTTTCTTCATACATATTGGAACAGTAATGAGCAAACTTATCCATCCACACAGTGAATAAGACAATGTATTTCGGTATTGTAACGCTTCTAGCAAATGCCAACTTGATCTAATCATTCCCAATTAAATTAGTACGACCGCCTTGGAAAAATTATAAAAACAATATCATGGGTGGCGCGGGAGAGCCACGGGGTGATTTAGCTCCCCGGTGCCGCGCTAACCATTATTAGAGAACGTGAGTAAATTTTGAAATTGAGAACCTTCTTCTTCTTTTTCTTCTTCTTCTTCTTCTTCTCTAGTTTTAGGAGACTGTAGTTGTTAAATAATCCTGCAAATTTAAATTTGCAATGAACAAAAAGAAGAATTTATTCACTTGCGATGGCGAGGAAACAAAAAAGTGACACAGTCATAAAGGCCGAATTATCAGCACGAAAGGATTAAGGTAACAATTTTAATTTTTTCATTTATTTTTTAAGCTTTTAGGTCTTTATTTTAGACTAAATTAATTGTGTTTAAACATTAGTTAGACTCGTCACAATAGGTTAGGTAACTTCGCCATTTAATCATTTCGAGCTGATTAAATGCCAGTCCAAGCCTGGATGGGAAGCTATTTGATACCTACTTTGTTGCTTTTAGCTCCCCTTAAAGGAGGAGGGGCTAAGCTATTTGTGGTTTTGCTTTTTATTTATATATGCAGCTTTTAGTTCTTACTAATATATTAATTTATTACTGTTATATTTCAGCTTTCATAATTTGTGCTCCCCCTACCCCTCCTTTAAAAATTTTTTTGAGCGTTTTTGTTTTACTTCTACCATTTCGTTTTCTATTAAAGGGTAAACAAGACGTTAAAAAAGTTAAGGAGTGGTATAATTCCACACCAACCTTTGCCTATCTTTGATGTTTCATATCTGACTGCATTTCTCCGCCAAGAAAATAACCTGAGTTTTTTTTACAGCATTTCAATAATTTTTGAGAAATTCTTATATCGGTTTATTGACAGTTCAAACCTAGCCAATTGGGAGTTGAATTACTCTACCCCGCACAGATGTTTACAACGTAATTCTTATGAATGCATCCTTCCGCCAAAAAAAAAACCTGACATTTTTACCGTGTTTTAATTTACTTTCTCAACTTTTTAAAGCATTGGTACTCTATATCGTGGTAAGTGATGTGTTGGGTGGGGAAACCTCATTGGCATTGATATTTACTATATTCACCATATGAATGAATTTCTCCGCCAAGAAAATAACCTAAATTTTTTAATGTGTCTCTAAATAATTTTTAAGCAACTTCTTCCGGTCTATTCATAATATTCATAACCTAATAAATTATATGTTATGTAACCCTACCTGTACAAATGATGGTGCAAATTGTGTTAAACAGGTTATCTTACGTGAATTTTAAGGTGGCCGAAATTAACGGAACCTTAAAATGTGCATTTAGTTAAACGCATTGCAAAGTGATTTTGAACAAAATATCAAAACATGAAAATTAACAATTTTGAGTCTCAAATAGATGTTATTTTAAGGTTATATAGCGCTTCGTTCTAAAGTTGATGCAGTTTAAACACAAAGCAAAAATCCAGAAAATTACCAAAAAATTTAGTTTTTGTATGAAAATGTTCATAACGCAGAATAACTTATTTAAAAAACTTTTGCAAAAATACTTTATTCAACATTCATCCAGGTACTTTTGTGTTAGTTCTTTTGTGTTTTAAAAATAAGTCAATTTTCTAAAACCCTTAATTGGTGGCCGAAGTTAAAGCCTGGCCGAAATTAAGTCAGATACCCTAATAGTTTTAATGTGTAATTACGTGATTTGTATTAGCTAGAATGATATTTGGAAAGGGTGTTTTTTTCTTTATCAAATTTTAGTGCAAAATCATTAATGTGCCATAAGTTAAAAAATGGGGTAACCGACCAAAAAACTGCCGAAATTTTCTGAGTCGACAATTTTGTCACAATTTTAATCACGTGGCCAAAAATATGACGAAAACAACGAAACGTGGCACACATCATATTGCAATATTTTGGCGGATTTTTCCTACTCTTTAATGCCCAATTATTTTACCAGCAGAAAAAAATAACTGACTTATCATTCGCTGCTCAAAAGTAATTCCTGAATTTTCGCAAACACGTATAACGTACTACGAATTGCTAAGCTTATAATAGCATAATGTGGGCCCATAATACCACATACTAAGAAACCGAAAAGAACCGGGATAAAAAATTTTATTTGATAAATGTTTCCACTGTTTTTCTGTAATATTTTCACGTAAATCCATTAATTATCACAAAGAAATATACCGAATGACAAAATTAAATTTTAATTTCCGTACTCGTTAAAATCCTTTTCCATATATGTGGGAATGATATTAGATTTTCAGTAATTTACCTTTGGTCGAATAATAAAGTCTTTTTGTGTCAAATAACAGATAGTATTTTAAATTATATCTTTAAGAATAATTTTTTTTATATATTTTAGTTTAAATTTAATTTTAACATTAGCACAATGGAATTTATGGTTTTTACCGCTTCTTGGGCATAAGATACACAGTTTTTCGTTCGAAGTAATAAAAAAATATAATTATTAGTCTTTATTAGATTTTTTTTAGTATTTTTTGGCTTTTGATCACAAGCAGAAACGTGTTTTTTTTCAACTTCGATTAAAACAAAACTTCAATGTGATCTTAGGTCGACAAAAAACGGGTTTTTTTTTACTTTTGTTTAAGAAAAATTTCAACGAGGTAAAATCTGGACTTAAAACGTGTCTCTAGTCTCAATGTTGGTGAAAATTAAAGTAGAAAAAAGAAGAAGAAGAAAAAAAAGATGAAGAACAGAAGAAGAAGAAGAAGAAGAAGAAGAAGAAAAAGAAGAAGAAGAAAAATACTAAATTTTAGCCCTGAGTGCAATGCTGACGCGGAATTCACCAGCGTTTAGGGAGTGTTTCATTGTTTAAAATTCTGAATAGCTCAAAAGGAGGGCAGCTAAAAATTAAGATTTAATAGCTAATTAAAAGTCAGTTTTTAAATTTTTGAATTTGCAAATGCATCGACTAGCTTATTTATAATGTTTGAAAAAAGGCAAAAACGTTAGACCCCCTGGACACAAAAAAACCTAAAATAGTTTGTATAGGAAGGAAAATATAAGTTGGTAAAGTAAATTTTATATACGTGTACGGACGGTTCAAACGATTTAGTGTTGATGGAGCCGAGGGATTTAGAACTTGGAGCCAAAAATAAAGAACTTAGAGTCGTAAATAAAAAATTTAGAGCCGAAACTACATAAACATATACCTATACCTAAACCTATACCTAACAATTAATTGCAACGTTAAAAAAATGGCGCCAAATCGTCTCACTTCTAAGACGGGGTTGCCTATTTTTCCCTAATATATAGCGTACGGTATTATATATTTTGATATCACTTCCGTGGCATAAAAGTTGTTTCCTCAAATTGTCTTTTTCCTCTGCATTTCCGCTTGAAAGGAGTGGCATGGGAAATTTTCAACCTTTCAAACGTTTTAATTTGATTCGGGATCTAAATTTCTTTTCAGTTATCTTCTTTAGGAGCACCAGAATTGTAGAAAGACTTTCTTGGTGCAAATTTGCACTATATCGTGGGACTTCCTTCACGCTGTCCAATAATCGGTTAAAAGACGGCATTATCTTGTGGGTTTGTTTGTAGTATAAATGATGCCTTAGCTTCGCTTCAAGTATCTCTCAGTGATAAAAAGTGTTTTTTTAAATAGCCACGTTATTTTTCCAACAAAAAGCCATCAGGATGATGTTGGTTTTCACTAGATGGGATAGAAAATGGTTTATTATAGCGCCGTCTGTGTGTGATTCCACCCTGGCCTTTTTTGGAAACGTAGCAGGTCGCAAAAAGTAGGCCAATGAAAAATCACGACGGTTAATTCGATGTACACAAAGGTTTCGAGAAGAATTGAAAATAATTTGTATAAGACCGGGAAAAATAAGGAAGAAACAAAATATGCACAACCAGCTATCTTTTTAAAAAAAAATGTTTTATGTTTATGTTATTTTCGTGTGTTATGATCGTTTCTTTTTGTTAACCAACGTCATATACAATTGTTTTTTAAATCTGCTCGAGACCTTTTTGTACATGGAATTAATCGTCGTGATTCTTCATAGGACTTCGCAGTCAGACATAGTAAGGCTAGAATGTATAGTCGTGTTAGGTTTTAACAAATACTTTTATTAAAAAATCATTATTCTTCTTGCAATAGGAGTTTGGTTATGAATTATAAAATAAAATAACACACCAAAGCTACTCTGGCCTTTTTGTAAATAGATAAATTTGTGTTTATAACGTTGTTCGATCATAAGTACGATCATAAGTTCGATCGTACAATACAAATTTTTATATCTGGCTGACCTCGTTTTAAAAAAAGAATTAGAACGCGTAATTTTGTTTAATTTCGGCGTTTTGACAAAATATACAAAACTTAGTCAACGCTTTATTCCTTTAAAAAATTGAATTTTTATTAAAAATTGGGAAGTTTGATAAATAATTGTTAAAATATGGTATTTAATCTTGATTATTAAACTGTTTTTGGTAAAAATTCTAAATGGTTTTAAATTTTAAAAAAATTCTAAATGGTTTCTAAATTGTGAAATAGTCGATTCAAAACTGCAAATCATGAAGGTCAACTAATTTTGATTTGCATGTAAGTATTTTTTGTTTATTCATGTATAATTTTTTTTATTCTTTATCAAATCTTTTGAGAAAACAAACAGGAAGATTTATTCTATGCTTTTTTCAATTTCCTGTATTTATTAGAACGCTAAAATACACACAATGACTTCGGGCAACATTTATTGCACGCCAAGTTATTTTACAGGTTAAATATTTCCTTAAATGTTTTAAAGATAGAAAATCCGTTAATTAACCCAGTGTCCTTTTTTAAAAGATTCATATTTATGGGGCTTAACTATGGGCCTCTAATTATTTAAAATTTTTGTTCTTAATTAAATTAGATATTTTAAGTTTTTGTTTTGTTGCATTGTTAAAAAATAAAGTACGCCATAAAATTATTGTGTTGTTAAATATTTGATCAGCAATTATTAAAAACATATAGGTAAACTACGCGTAATTTACATTTAGTAAATCTGTGGGTTATAACGATGCCACGAAATCTTAATATGCTTTAAATTAAAAAGGAAACGAACTTAGTCAATTAAATGATGCCGCAAAAATCTTATGTCTATTTATTTAGAATGCTTGTGCAAAATTTGGTACTGGTACAGGTACTGGTATTCTCTAAGAAAAATTCCGATGGTCAATGATGTGTTCCTTCTAAAGAGCCATTTCTAATCAATCAGTAACGAAAGAGCAATATCGATTTTAAGAGCTGACTGTTAGAATAATAATAATTTTAAAAAGAACAAATAGACGAAAATGAAAATAGATTAAAAAATTTAGCCACGTTTTCTAATAATGGTTGGCGCAGCGCCGCTAGGCTAAATAGTCATGATAATATCGCACGCCAAATCTTTTCTTGCTTTTTTAATTGGTGTTTAAATTTCTTCGATCACAATTACAATACAGGTTTTTTAATAAATATTTTTTTAATTGTTCATGCATTAATTTTTTTTAATTTTTACCACAGGGGCTTTAAATATCCGGGTTATCTAATCTTCGGATATTTTAACAAAACGAACAGGAAGATTTACCCTATTTTCTTTTAATTTCCTGTATTTACTAGAATGTTAAGATATATAATGACTACTGGGCAACTCTTATTGCACGCCAACGCTACAAAAGTCCTGTTTGCTTAACCCTATGGATTAAAAGATGTTTACTTTTTTAAGAGATTCCCTATTTAAACGGGCCCACACAAATATACAGTACTGGTTTAAATTTAACCAAACTTAAAATTTAAGCTGTTGGCGGTGAGGGGCCTATTTCATAAAAATTGGTTATAATTAATTTACAGCTGTAAATTAATTTAACCTTTATCAAAGTATATACATATCACAATTACCTTTACACTTTAGACGTTATGACGACGTTATGTACGACGTTATGTATGACGTGTATGTGACGACGTGTATGTGACGACGTTATGTGACGACGTTATGTACGACGTTATGTACGACGTTATGTACGAACAGTATTTATGTGACGACGTTATGTGACGACGTTATAGTGACGACGTGTAACATAGACGACGTATGTACGACGTGTGTGTGACGACGTACAATAAATATTGAAACATTTTTAAAGATATGGCCCCCCCCGCCTTTATGGGTTAAGCAAACAAGACTTTAATAGCGTTGGCGTGCAATAAATGTTGCCCGAAGTCATTATGTATTTTAGCGTTCTAATAAATACAGGAAATTGAAAAAAGCATAGAATAAATCTTCCTGTTTGTTTTCTCAAAAGATTTGATAAAGATTAAAAAAATTATACATGAATAAACAAAAAATACTTACATGCAAATCAAAATTAGCTTTAAATTATTACGTGAATCTATAATACGGTAGCAAATTAATAGAAGGCGAAAAATACAGCACGCCCACGTTGGCAGCAGCAATAATTTAAATTCAAAAAAAAATTGCGAATTTAGTTTCCAATTAAAGATTTTGTCGTTGTACGGCATTATTAAAGAAAAGACTTTTTAAAGGATCACGACTTAATTAAATTTTAAGAGACCAATTTGCAGTTAGTCAAACAAAAACAGACGGATTTTAAATATAATTTTGTGGAAAGGAAGCCCGGAGCCTATTTCATAAAGATATTGTAAATTAATATTCTATTCATAAAAAATTACGTACATAACTGTGGAGTTTACGGAATTCATAAATTTGTATTTTTTTAGATTCTCAACGCAATTTTATTATTATACTTTTTAATCAAAATTACAAAAATGCGTATAACAAAAATAAACTAAAATTTTCCTTTCCACAAAATTATATTAAAATCCGTCTGTTTTTGTTTGACTAACTGCAAATTGGTCTCTTAAAATTTAATTAAGTTGCGATCCTTTAAGGAGTCGTTTTTTAATAATGCCGTACAGCGACAAAATCTTTAATTGAAAAATAAATTCGCAATTTTTTTTTCAAATTTAAATTATTGCTGCTACCAACGTGGGCGTGCTCTATTTTTCGCCTTCTATTAATTTGCTACCGTATTATGGATTCACGTAATAATTTAAAGATGTAAACCATTTCAATCTTTTTCATCAACCGTTGGTCCTCGCCCGCTGAAAAAAAAATGTGCGCACAGCACACCAGTTATACTGTAAGAATGTAAATGTGAATTTTATTGCACAATTTTACTATTAGAACGGTGCCGAGACACAATTTCGGCTTTCATTACGTTTATTAATTAATTTCGTGGACGACAAACAGTACAGTTACAGACCTATTTATTTTTAATTTTTTAGTTCTTTGGTTGCTTTCTTGGTTTGATTTACTTTTTATTGATTTTGTTTTACTGAAAATGATATTTGAGGGAAGCTTCACAATTTTTACTCAATAAAATTGTAAGTTTTTGCAGCCCCACGTTAAAAATTGTGATGTTTTGTACGAACGTAATTGATTCGTTCGTAATATTGAGTTATACTTATGTAGTTACCTATGCACTTTTTAAAAAATAATAGTTTTGCAGCTAAAGATTTGTTTATTGAACTTTGATCAGCCGTGGTTAGGATAGGTTAGGTTAGGTGGTTAGGATAGGATAGGATAGGTTGTAGGATTCATAACTGACTTAGATTCGGCCATGCCTTAATTTCGGTTTTCGGATCTTGTTTTTTCTATTCGTGAAATAATGAAATGAACTGCGTATAGCCGGAAAGATTGTCATGTCATCTATCTAGCCATACTCTGTTCATTTCATTTAACTATGTGCATAGCGCAAATCACCACCGTTATCCAAATTAAGGCCTGGTCGAATTGAAGTCAATACAAATTAATGTGATTCCTGGAGTAAAGTTTTATATACAATAAAATATGTGTGATTAGTTCCAGTTTTTTTGTCCTGTATAAATTTAGGGCGGTGGTCACCGAAACCGGTCACACATGTTTTATTGTTTAAAAATTTTTACGCCGAAAATCCTGCATCAACTGTTTTACACGGCTTCGTTATGATATCATTAAACTCTTAATAAGAATTCATAAACAGTTTTTTTTTGAAAATAGACTGGTAACTTTTTTTAACTAAATAAATTATTAAAGAAACTAAAAAAAGACTACCAATGATGCCTAATACGAGAAATTGTGAATTATTTATTCTTTAATACCCATTATGTCGATTGGTAACAAAAAAATTGACAATTTCAATAACTTTTTTGCTAAACTTTTTTTATAAGCTAAAACAAGTTGTACGTGCGTTTTATTGAATTTCAACTAGATTCAATACTATTGTGTGTTGGCATTAAAGACAATCAATAAACCATCAATACACAATTTTCGTAGGCACAAAATTGCGCACAATTAGAGAGCCCAAATTTCTTTAATTTGCGTAAAAAGACAGCTACTAAAATGTATTTGTGGGTGTAAATATTATTTATTAAATTGTTTTTTTATTGAAATAATTTTAACAGGAATTTTTTTTCTCACAGTTTTCTATTTTGATCGAAGATTAGTCGGCGGGTGAAATTTTTTTAGGGCATTACACCCTCGAAACGTGGGAGGCTACCCATGCCGTTGTTCCTATCATTTTGCACAGTATTATAACTTACAAAATTAATACTTGCAAAATCACAGCGTCATACACCCACAGGTATTTTTCTGTAACTATGCCTCCAAGAGGCTTTAAGGATAAAGTATTTAGTTTAATTAACACATTTAAAATCTTTATCCCTAATACTGTATTTCTAGTAGACTTTAAGAGGTTTAATGTTTAAATACAGGTAGATAGTATGTACTTGTTTACTAGTTTTTGTATCTTTCCTGTGGGTGTAATCACAAGACAAATAAAATATTTATTTTTTATTTATTTATTTATTCCCTATTTAAGCGAATCTTACATAGGTACCGTCAGTCAGGCGAAAGAAACCCTTAGCAAAATGTTGTTTGACCTCTTCTTGATAGTTCTGCTTAAGTTAAGCTGCGTCGTTTAAGTTCAGTTGGGAAAAAGGGCTCGAAAAATTGAGGCCCCTAAAAACCGAAAACGACTTTTCGATCGTGTTTTTATAACGTAAAAGTTGTATTAGTGTAGTACAATGCGCACTATTTGTGAAATGTGAAACTGTAAACACTTAAGCCAAGAAACGTGCAATTCTAGTTTTATATTAATATTATTTTTCTAATTATTTCGGCCCTGTTTTTGTTTTTTTATTTTTTATTAATTAATTTTTATTTATTCTTTAGCTTAAAGGTTTAAATATATTTTTTCGGTTTTTTTTTTTTCAAAAAATTTTCTGTTTTTTCGCCTTAAATTTTTTTCTTTTTGCCTTTAAAAGTGGAAAATGCCTTTCTTTAGACAAAATATTTAATTCAAAAGAAAACTTTAAATGTGGTAAAGGTAAAATTTAGATAATTAAAAATTTAAATCCAGCTGTGACATGAAACACGCAAATTCACTTTAACAGCGAATTTTTTTGAACCATAACAATGTGTTTAATACAATAAAAATTACTATAAAAAATTAGTTTATACGTCTTTTATTTTTAAGTTTTTATACTTATTCTATTGTTGTTCACTCCAAAATTATATTTTAGAATTTTAATAAACACATTATTAACTCACAGTTGGGTAGAATAACAAAGTTGCATGTTTTGTTTTACGAATTTCACAAACAAGATTTACGAATTTGAAAAACGTTAGTATTCAAAAGTCTTATAAAGAATTTTGTGTTTTGTAAATTTTAGCTAAATAATTTAATTATAGGCGCAAGTTAATACAAAAATTATCAACAAACTCTGTAAAAAGAATCTTAAAAATAATTTAAGCAGTTTGAATATAGATTTATTGTAAGTTTTAGATTTCTTTAAAAATGTTTTTTTGCGTATTTTGATGTAAATAATAACTTAAAAGTAAAGGCTCCCTGCCAATCTAAAATAACTTTTTAAAAATTACCTGTTTACGTAAGCCAGTGAAAGTCCAACTTAAAAAATTTTATTAGTAAAAATTACAATTATTATATTTATCATAATTACTTACAATGTCTGACAAACCTATAAATTATTTATTAAACATATCAAGCAAATTAAATTATTATTAATGCCAAATAAAAACAATAAAATTTTGTAAGAATTATTATGCATAAAATACAGGGATCTCGCAATTAAGTTTCGGGCTATTAATTGAGAGACGAAATTGCTACTTAAAAAGTTACATACAGAATAAAATATTTTTTTCAATTCGGTAACTCGACGATAATTTAGTAATAGTAGTTAGTCTAAATCATGTTTTCGGGTTTGTATGGCGAATATAATCGGTTCGCATGTTGTTGTTAATTTTTGTATTGGTTCATTTAGAATAAACACTTTGGGTCGGTTCACACCGGAGTGGCAACTGATAGGTGATGCACAGCGCACACAGTTTACACCGCAGCAACAATGAGAGTGTAATGATGGAAATGCGCGCGTTCACTATCAGCTGCCACTCCAGTGTGAACCGGCCTTTTGTCTTTGTCTTGTCTCTTGGTAAATTATTTGTAGCTCCAACGTAAGCGTGGTTTAGTTTTCGTCTTTAGTAATTATTACCGTATATTGAATTCACGTAACAATTTAACGGCGTTGGTCTTCGCCCGCCGAAAAAAAACCTGCGCACGCGAGTTAGACTAAAAATATATAATAAAGGAAAAATGACACGCTTAGAACAAACTGCTTCAAATAAACAGGGCCTATTTAAATGGGATCCCATATAAATATGTCCCATTTAAATGGGACCAATGGGACTTATTTAGATTGGATCCCATTTAAATGGGATCTGTTGTTTTTCAAAACGTTTGTTCTAAGTGTCTCATTTTTGCTTTATTATATATTTTTGGTTAGACTGTAAGAATGTATATGTATTTCCGATTTTACCGCTCGCTGAAAATTGGAACAATGCTGAGACACAATCTCTGCTACCACTGCCTTGATCAGTCGATTTTGTGGATGATAAACAATTCTGAACTTTTATTGACAAAAACACGAAAATTTCAGCTAGAACAGTATACCTATAAAAATTATTAATAGAAACCCAATGATTTAAAGCCTGGTTCATACTTTTTCCCAAGTTTCCAAAGGATAAAACTAAATGATAAAAATCGAATTTCTTTTTTTTTCAAATAGAGAAAGTGGAGATTGCAGTTTTTCTTACTTGGGTTAAATGGTAATTCTTATAAAATTATACTTAGATTTATGCTTGCGTTGCCTTATAGCCTAAACAATGTTTGTTTACTTTAAAGTTAAAAAGAAGTTATTAGGATATATTTGTTTAATATTTTTTGTGATGTTTTTGTGCTTTATCCATTTAGCATTTTTAAAATTTAGGTTTATTCCAATCACTATGAACTACAAAGCCTTGTGGTTGTTGGTGTGTGCTGTGACACTCACTGGGCCCAGTGGATCATTCCGAAATGAATTGTTAGCCGAAGCTCATCCAACTTTCGCGGCTGTTTTTGGTAAATTGTACAACCAACAAAAAAGCAGCTACAAACGAATACAGTCGGAATTAATCAACAATCATAAAATAAACAAAAAATCATACTGGCATCAATATGACGATTTGTTCATGGTCGATGATTATGATAATCAATTCTAATTAGGCCACGCCAATTCTATAATAATAATATGATAATGATAATCAATTCCAATTCTATTTACGACTATTGATCATTTAATCAAACGATTTTTTTAAATATTTTGCATTGCTTTGTTATATAGTTTTGATGAAATTTTAACACATGAAATCACCCGGTAAGGACAAGATAATGCCTCATGTGGAAGGGAAGTTTTTACCCGTTGTTTAACCTCCTTCCAATGCAAATTTTGCGGTTTCTATTTGCCTCCATTCTAAATCTAACATTCTTTAGATTAGATTTATCTGCCTCGTACCTACCTCCTAACATCTAATGCTGTAATGTAAAAAGCAGTGCCATCAGCGTCTTACCTGCCTCTGAGGCAGATTTTTCTGTTTTTTACCTGCCTCCAATCCACCGTAAGAACCGTCCTTACCGGAATAACTAAATATAAAAGAGTTCTACTCTTGATATAATAAACCTATTTTTGTTTTGCTGTTTAAGTACAACTAAAACACCATGACAAATGTGTCATTACATATTACATTGATTTAGTTTTAATTTGGTGTATATTTTTGATGATTCCTCCTTCCCAAATTATTTATATCCGGAGTACCGTCATTTAGAATGGACAAAACTTAACTTAAAACTTATTTTCCATTGCCATTGCAAATCGTTCTTCCTATTTAAGCTTAACTAAAAGATGCATTTTTTATTTATTTATTAATATTAGCAAAACGCAAGATTAGTGAAGGCATAATTTAACGTGCATTAAAACCCCAGTCCTGTTTAGAGTTAATAGAGTTAATATAAACCTTATATGGGTTTATTAAAAATTGTGTTCCCAATTAATAAATTTTAGTAAATCCAAGAAATAACACAAGAAAATAAATATCCGACTGTAATATAAATTTTTGAACAAAATTTTGCTAGAAAAGTAGCACATGCACAATTATGGATTTGGGGTCAATGGAGCCTTGGGAGCTTGGAGCTGGAACTGGGAGCCAAAAATAAGAAACTTGAAGCCATAAATGGGGAACTTGGAGCCCTAAGTTGGGAACTTAAAAAACAAGTTAAAATTGCTAAAACGTTTACCTTAAGCCTAAGCGAAACTAAATCTAACCCCAAACCATTTTTTTTCTTAAAGGCTCCAAGTTCCCAAGAATTCTGATGGCTCCAAGTTCCCTGCTTGTGGTTCTAAAGACCCCGTACCCAATTTCGTGCGACCTTTCCAGACAAAATCTGTCGTTTTCTTCTAGTTTTTCCGCGCAGCGATATTTAACGCATTGTTAGTTTTCCCGCACTAAAAACGTGTAAATTTTTTGCACCCAATGCTACTTTTTTCACACCGCAATTTTTTGTACAACCAAAAAGACAAATTGCGCATGTGCGAGTTTTCTATCACAATTTTGCTTAGAATTTAGGGTACGGGGTCTTTAGAGCCACAAGCAGGGAACTTGGAGCCATGGGAAATTTTTGGAAACATGGAGCCACGAGCAATGGGAACTTGGAGCCTTTCAGAAAAAATTGGTTTGGGCTTAAATTTCGGTTTCGTTTAGGCTTAGGTACACGTTTTGGCGATTTTTATTTTTGGCTCCAAGTTCCCAGCTTACGGCTCCAAGTTCCCCACTTACGGCTCCAAGTTCCCTATTTTTGGCTCCAAGTTCCAGCTCCAATTTCCCTAGGCTCCATTGACCCTAAATCAAATTTAGTGTACAGTCGGACATTTTCTCGTGCTAGATATTTTTGGTAAACCCAATTAAATTTTATCTTACAATATATATTCTCTTAAATATTTCAGTAAAAACAGTTAATTATTGCAATTAAAGAAAACACATAAATATTATATTGTTAAAAAATATAAAAACAATAAAAAAATAAATATTATAAAAGCCATATAGTATAGACATGAAAATGAACAACTATTGTGTTTCTTCCAGGTTCTTTCCTATTTTCGTTATTTTTTTAATATTTCGTTAAAAAATTATTTTTGCTTAAAAGTGCAAATGCTTAAACAGTCAGATTTATTAATAGAAAACGAAGTGGTAGAAGTAATACAAAAAAACCCAAAAAAATTTTTAAAAGGAGGGGTAGGGGGAACAAAAATTATAAAAGCTGAAACATATAACAGTAATAAATTAATATATTTCATAAGCACTAAAAGCTAAATTTATAATTAAAAGCAAAACCTCAAAAAGCTTAGCCCTCCTCCTTTAATGGGAGCTAAAAGAAACAAAGTAGGTATCAAATAGCTTCCCCTCCAGGCTTGGGACTGGCATTTAATCAGCTCGAAATGATTAAATGGCGGAGTTACTGACAAACGGTAAAACTGACAAACGGTAAATAATACAGATGTTGATGTTGTTTTAAATATGACGTTTTTTCAATAATATCATCTGATAATTCTAAAAAATATGAATTGTCTCACATGGCGAATAATACAAATGTTGATACTGCGTTCGTCGCACATTAATGTTTTGCGTCATCTGAAACGGCTCTTGCCAATCTGGAAAACCACCATAATTTGGTAAAGACGGCTCTTAAAGCTATCTCTGGAAGATTGGAGGTAGTTACGAGGCAGAAAAACCTGCCTCAGAGGTAGGTAGGAGGCAGATGGCACCGCCTCCTATATTAAAATATATACATGTAAGGAGGCAAGTTAAGAGGCAGCTAAAAATGCCTTTGAAGTAGTACCTTTTCTCTACTTGCCTCCATCGCGAATTTCGCCTCCTGTTTGTTTCGACCTAAATCCTACCTGCCTTTGTTCTAAATTTACCTGCCTCCACTCTGCCCTTTTTCAAACCTTCATTCTTCCTTACGGGAATAATAATACATAAATTAAACGATTCCGAAACCTAAACGCGATAAAACCACAGCAAAACATGAACAAGCAAGCAAAAGGTTTTTATACTGTAATGATGGTTGGAAAAATCGCTCTGCAAACAAATCGTTGAGTCTCTTCAATACCTAAACAATATTTAGCTTTTGTGGATAATTGATAAAATAATGATAATCATTTTATTTTAAAATAATCTGATGAAGCATAAGAAAAAGTAGAAAGTAGTTGCTGTTTTTAGATTGTCTGCATCAAAATTTTTTACCAAAAATCGAATAAATTAGTACAGATACTGATTTCTTTGCTGATTTTTTGTTAGTGAACCTCCCAACTCAGTTTTTTGTTAAAAATTATTCTAATACTGCTAACTCTTTGTATATCAGTGTCATTTACTTTATAGGAGAATTTTACTTGCTTGACCTTGATGATTCGCAATATTAAATGGATTATTTTACTACAAACAACTAAAAAGTTTGAGCAAAAACAGTTTAATGTAAAAAATTAAATGTCTTTTTTATAAATATTTGTCATAAAAATCAGTTTGACATAAAATTGTGAAGTTTTTAAGAGCTAAAGTTCTTTGATTTTTCAAGATTTTTGTTAAAATTCGAGATTTAAAAAAAACTTCTGTAGCCGCACTCATAAAGCGCGATTAACCAAGGATCAACCAAATATTAAGTATGGGCATCTTTGTTTCATGGACAAAGAGAGAATCGGATTAAAAAGCTGATAAAAACTTACTTTAAATGCGGTTTTTGGACTTTTTGTCATATTTTATGACTTGGAAAGTACATTGTATACATACTGTGTTAACGAAGGTATTTTTATATAAATAATAGTCAAATTTTAAGAATATTTGAAAAAAGTTAAATACATGATATTGCTGATTTTTAATTTCGAAATAAAAAAAAATAAAATTAAAAAAGACGAATTTTATTTAGATTTTGCATTGGTTCAAATTATTAATTTAAATTGATAAAAATTTAATTCCTCTGTATGTTTGGTTATGTTATAAGTTTATTGTACATTATTAATCATTATTTAAAGAAATTAAGTTTTTTATCAATTTATATTATATTATGTGAGCCAATGCAAAAGCCAATCAACAATCGTTGGTTAGTCCTTGGTTAATCGCACTTTATGAGTGCGGCTACTGCATTCTAATTGTTTTAAAAACTTTCTTTACCGCATAATTTGAATGGGTCTTCTCATATCGCTTATGCAATTTTAAGTGGTAAGCCAGATATAAGTGAATCATAAGCACCAAAGACGGTTGTGGTCGTTTATCATAGTTCAATCATAAAAATTTTGTCTTTTGATGATTACCCAAAAAAAACTCCTGAAAATGATTATAAATTAGATTTAATAAAGTGTAAACTCCATTTAAAAAAATGAGGTCCATAAAAGTATTTCCCCTCGTAATATACCTACAGCAGGCAAAATTATAACGAAATCATAGGAAAACATTTTTTAATTAAAAATCCAAGATTTAAAGTTACTAATAAATTTTAAAAACTTAGAATTGACAGAAAGTGACAGTTTAACAAAAGCGAATTTTGTTGTAATAAACTTCATAATAAGTATTTATTCACGTTAGAATTTTAAGAACCATACTTTCCATGCTCTATAAGTAAAATTCGAGGATTGAGCTCCATATACCAAAATGTTTGGTTTGACGTCAATTTATTTGTGTTGCAAAGTCCCAAATTAGATTACTTCTTTTAGACCTTGTAAATAAATTATATTTATCTAATTTAATATTTATATAGTTCGCTCTTTATTAAATGTGTTACTCCTACTGGAGTACTTACATTTACTTTGCGATTTACGACAGGTTATAATAATCAGCTGATCACAACATGATCAACGAATTTGTTATTATATTCGCGGTTTTGTTTTTAAATTTGATGATCTGGTTTCCAGTTTTTCTTAAATCAACAGCTGCACTATCAAAACAATGTTCGTTTTATTTTATTTTTTTGATATAAATTAAATTGTTTTCTGATGTTTATTGTAATATAGTTGATCAAAATAGATGATCAAATAGTTGATTTTATAATATAATAAATCAAAATGTTGATAATACTTCTTAATATAAGTGTGTTTGTTTATAATATAGCTTACAGCCACAAATAAAAGTTATGCTTTTATGCTGTACATAACACCCAAAAGATGCCATTTGTAACTTTTAAAAGTAAATGGATTAATGTGCATAAATTAGGAATAACCGTTTAGATGCTTCTACTTTATTTACTATCTAGTTTCCTAAAGTGATAAAGGTAATCTTACTGTTATAGTTACATCAGTTTCTTATTATTCTTACTGGTGGGGATAGCTTCACAATTGAATATTTTACAAAAAATATTCAATATGCTTCACAAAAGATATTTTAATGGTCACAATTGAAAACTAATAGGTGAACCAAGTTAATTAAAAATCGACAAACTTTAATTATTATTATTTCATGAGTTCTATTTTTGCCAAAATAAAACAAGGAAGTCACACTGATTAATCCAAATACAAAAGGAAATTTTTAAAAGTAGTTTTTAGTTGTCTCAGTTATAAACTTTCCAACAAAAAAATCGTCAAATTAAAGAGTACAACAGGAAATAATATTCAAAAGAAGTTAAGTAGTGAGTTAAACAAAAAAATACACAACAAACATTGTAATTTTTATGAATCACTAAAGTAGAATTATTCAGAGTGGTACTTAATTAACTTTTGAAAAGTTAAAATCATTTTTGAGACAAACAACTTTAAATGAGCAAAATAAAACAAAAAAAATTAAACAAATGTAACGATAGACAGAAAATAGACGATAGAAATCTAGTTTCCTATAGTTTCCTAATCTAGAAAGACGATAGAAATCTAGTTTCCTATAGTGATAAAGGTAATCTTTCTGTTATAGTTACATCAGTTTCTTATTATTCTTACTGGTGGGGATAGCTTCACAATTGAATATTTTACAAAAAATATTCAATATGCTTCACAAAAGATATTTTAATGGTCACAATTGAAAACTAATAGGTGAACCAAGATAATTAAAAATCGACAAACTTTAATTATTATTATTTCATGAGTTCTATTTTGCCAAAATAAAACAAGGAAGTCACACTGATTAATCCAAATACAAAAGGAAATTTTTAAAAGTAGTTTTTAGTTGTCTCAGTTATAAACTTTCCAACAAAAAAAATCGTCAAATTAAAGAGTACAACAGGAAATAATATTCAAAGGAAGTTAAGTAGTGAGTTAAACAAAAAAATACACAACAAACATTGTAATTTTTATGGATCACTAAAGTAGAATTATTCAGAGTGGTACTTAATTAACTTTTGAAAAGTTAAAATCATTTTTGAGACAAACAACTTTAAATGAGCAAAATAAAACAAAAAAAATTAAACAAATGTAACGATAGACAATAAAAATTTTGTAAAGATTTTTGTAATGAAAGAAATCGGAAGGATGTAATTGTAGTAAAATTAATTTAAACTGAATACTGTATACACGCACTTTTAACAGCTTTAAATTAATATAAAGATTTACTACTATTATTAAACAGATAGAGACGGAATCAAAATTTTTTTAACCTTTTTATCTGTCACATAAGTCATGTGTGATATTTACTTCACAGACCACAATTTTAACAGGCGTACAAAAATATTTTAGTAAAATTTTTGTGTCATTAGTACTAAAGGCATTAGTATTTTGTGTCATTAGTACTAAGGCTAAAGTGCTTTAGTATTAAAGGGTTTTTGGGCTTAGTACTAAAGCTAAAGCGCGGCTAAATTAAAATTAGCTGGAAAAAGCTCGGAAAAAGGTATGGGCTCGGCAAAACGTTAGCTTTTGCCAAGAAAATTTTACTTAACCCCAAAATTTTGGACCCCCCTTCTAGACAAAAATCAAAGTTCTACTCAAAAATTTTGAATTTTTTGGTATTTTTAAACTGACACCTCAAAAGCATTTTGTTTTAAAAAACAGACCCACTCTGGCCTTCTTCTAGATTTTTAAAATTTTCCATTCCGGGACTATACCCTTTAGAAAACCAGCAAGTACAAAAGGACTCCCAAAGACCTCCCTCTTAAAATTAAAGATGCATTTTACCCCGGGTAACCAACACCAACCACCCCGAAACTATAGTTACTTGAAGTCCAATATGCTATTTTTACTTTAAAAATAATATAAAGTGAGTTATTTGAACAATAATTCTAATTAAAATGATTAAAACGACTTTTGGTTTCAAAATGCTGTGAGTATGGGATGCTTTAAATATATATATATATATATATATATATATATATATATATATATATATATATATATATATATATATATATATATATATATATATATATATATATATATATATATATATATATATATATATATATATTTAAAAAGCTCATAAAACAAGCCGTTTTTACTTTTTACTTTCTTGTTTTTGTTATTTTTTGTTATTTTTATTTATTTATTTAAGCACTAAAAAGGACTGATTTTTTTTGTTTTTTGAAGTATTTTTTGAGTTTTTAAGTGCTTAATATTAAAATAATTTCATTTTTAAAATAAGCGAAGTTTTTTAATAAAAAATGTTGGTTAAATGTTTTTTGGCTTTAGATAGAAATAATATACTTGATAGTTAATCATTTTTAATGACAATTTTTATTTAAGGTTAAAACTGCAATATATAGTACAAGAGCAACGTTAAAACTGTAAAATTAATTCTAAAAATAATATTTTTGAGAAAAAACTAAAATTCGATGCAATAAACGTCAAAAAGTCTTTAATGTCGAGTTCTTTTACTGTAAACTTAACAGTGCAATGCTAAAAATTACCTTAAAAAAGGGATATTTTTAAATATACGAACACATGTCCCTATTTGTCAGTTTGGCAAAAGCTAAGGCTAAAGTGCTTTAGTACTAAGCCTTTTTTGAGCTTTAGTAAGGCAAAAGCTAAAGCTAAACGAATTTTTGACCTTTAGTACTAAAGCTAAGGCGCGGCTAAAGTAAAATTTCCCGGAAATGCACACTCGTAGTATGTGCTAAAAAAACAATAATAAACAGGAAAAAAAACTACTTTCAATATAGGTCTGAACAAAAAATTTATGAACTTATTTTACGATATTAGATTGAATTTCGTAAATAAAAAACTGATTTAAGCAAAAATAAATTAGCGTCATTTTAAAACAGGCTACTTATTATTTGAAATAGGCGGTTTGTCTATTCTTAATTGTATTGTAAAAATGACAATAGCTATACAGACAATAAGACAAAAAAATATAATTTTTAAGTATGAATTTAGCTCAATATATTTTTAAAATAAAACCCGGTTGCCTGATTTTGTTTTAACAGTACAACTTAAATGAACAAAGGTTGTATTTTTCCTGTTAAACTTCTCATTATAAAACTTTAAAAAATTTCTAGAAATTTCTCAAAATCACTCAATATTGCAAATTCAAAAAATATTAAAACCAAAATGTCGCTAACTTAAATCTTTTGAAAAATCTAAGCAATCGGGATTTCTTTCTAAAATATAAAAAGAAACGTCAATTTTTCTATATCTATATTAAAAAAAGTTTGCCATTTTAGTTTCTATAACGTTACAACGTTTGCCAAAAATTTATAAAATAATCGAAAAAGAAACAGCTTAAAACACTTTTTCTTTGACTTTATCAAATTTTTCGGTGTGATCGGTCGGACAAATGACAATGAAAAATTGTTCCAGGTAAATGTAAGGTTTTGCACTTAAATAAAAACAAATTAATTATACAAAAATAAATTAATTGAATATTAAAAATTAATGGATAATAAAATATAAGAAAGTTGAGTGTAGTTTGGTGATTATAATAAGCGGTAATCTTAAGGGTTAATTATACCTAGCTGAAATTGATGAATTGCAGTATAAAATTGACTATTTAACAAAAAGTAATTTAAAATTATCAGCAAAAACGGATAAATATTAAAAACTAAAAATACTATAATTTTACAATTGGTGTTTTAAAATTTTAAAAAAGATTAGTGGAAATCAAATAAAATTACTATTTTTACAGGAAAAAAGTTAGCGTAGGGTAACTGTCTTTTATTCGGCCAGCCTTAATTTTGATTACCCGTTGTTTTTTTTTACCCGTTGTTTTCCTGCCCACAGTGAGTTACAGTAAGTAATTTTTCAGCCTGTTAGAATTTTTTTTAATTTTTTAAAATTTATTTTACAGTAAAAATTTTTTTAACAAAGAATTTATATCACGTGGTATAAAAATCTTCAAAAGTGTACCCTGCAAAAAAAGCCACATAAAAGTGTTAATAAGAGGCGAACTATTTTTTTTTTCTAAGCAAGCAAAAAAAATATGAGGGCATCCAGATAGGATCGGAAGATACAGACTATTAAAAATCGCTCTTTTCGTACCTGAATATACAATACAATTAAAAAACAAGGTTTGGTCTTAAGATTTCCAGAAACGAAAAAAATTCACAATATTACAAAAGCTGTAATTATTATGAGTTATGACGCAAAACCTTAATACTAGTGTTATAATTTGGTTTTATCTCTGTAATTTTTTAAAAGAAAAATATGAAAAAATCAAATTTTTATTTAGAAATTATAATAAAATGTTAGGGAACATTTTTTAATTAAAATAATCTAATTAAAAAAATATCATATAATTTTTAAATAAATTTTACAATTTCAGAATTAACAAGACACCTTTTTAACACAAGCAATGTTTTTGCATAACCTCCGTTGCATACGTTATATTTATTTTAAATTATTTTTTTGGTTTTTTTAAAAAGTATATGTCAAGTAGTATTTTGTTTTTTTAATAATTTTTTATTTTATTTTATAATTTTTCGTTATTAAAAAAAAAACAAAAACAAAAACAAAACGTTAAACAAAACTTAGTCATGATATTTTACATAAATAAAGATATTAACAATTACAATAATTTAAAATTAATATAAATCATATGACATTATTTCAACAATTTAGATAAGTGTATTCACTAAAACGTTGGTTATTGGATTATTGTTCCACGCGATATAAGTTCAAAATTATCTCAAAATATATTTTTGCTATAAATTATTTATAATAGATGAATAACAAGTTATTTATTATAAAATGAATAATTTATAACAAAATTAACTTCAAAACAATCCGAAAAAATTTTGCTTCGTTGTAAAACTTGGTCTTTCTATTAATGCATTTCTTTGATCAAATATGTTTATACATCCACAGTCATGGTAAATTACATTTTTGTATTTTTTTGTATAACGATTGCAAACTCCATTTTCACGGCCAAAAATATTTTTATTTATTTTAAAAAAATTTCGTTGTCGAAATTGTTAATATACTATATTTTTTTACAATGCATTTATGCATAGATTTTTACATTAGTATACATCTTACACTACACTTTATACACATGGGTGTACATCTTGCAGTGGCCTGAAATAACTCAATACATCAGTAAACAAAAACAAAAAGACATAAATATAATTTAATTTTTTTAATATTTTCATTTTTCCTGTATTTTTGTATTTTATATTAATATTGACCAATTTGATTTAAAGCAAGTAAACAATTTTTAATTCCAAACACACTCAAATACCATTTACGCACTCAAACATATAAACTTTTTATACATAAACAGAATGATCAATTAATAGATGACATTTTTGTCATACCAACCACCTTTTAAAAACTCATGGTTTTGAAAATCAGTACACTCGCATGCCATCCTCAGTCTTGAGTTTTAAAATTAAAAGAAATTAAGAAACAGGCGAAAAAAAAATTAGTTATAAACAATTTTTAATAGCAGACGTCAAAATTAAATAAAAAATTTCGCTAGAAATTTTTCAATTAAAAAATTACTAAAAACATGTTTTTAACTTAATTTTTGGATCTCAAAAGCAGTTACAATTTGTACAGTTAGCGTAATTTTTAAAACAAATTTATCATTTTTGATTTTTTACGGGAACACAAAAATCTATTAATTGCGACAGCAATAAAGGTTAAAACGTTTATATTAATCATAAAAGCTTTCCATCAGTACTTAGATCATCGTCGGTTGAAATATCTGAAATACATCTAGTGTTGTATATCAATTTATTTGCATCGGTTGTAAAACCACAAGTTGTGGATCTACTGCCCGCCATCTTAACACTAGATTAGCAAAACATATTGGGGTTTGATCCAAAACTGGAAAGAAAATAGCCCAGAAGCATCAGCCATTTTTGATTATATTTTAGTTTGTAATCGATTAAAAACCACGCCTAACTTGGCTAAATTTACTATTTTGGCTATTTTAGCGTCGGTTTCTAATAATTATTGTTTAAGGCTTAAAGAAAGGTTTTGTATTTGTAGAGATAATAACAGCAAACGAGTTGCGAAAAAATTATTACGGAACCAAAAACCCTAACATACTATTCCTGGTTGAAGAAAAGAGAATATATAACCATACTTAAATTAATAATAAATATAAAATGTTAACTAAATGAATGGATAAAAAATAGCGTTTCGGTCTTGATTCCAGACGCCATTTTTTAATATGTAGTAAATAAAATAAGGTTAGAGCTCTTCAGTGGAACCCGGTATTTTATTTACTGGTTAGTAAGTCACGTTCCAAGATGAAAATAAAAAGCAAGCTTATAACATGAGTATCTCCCTGTAGGAAATAAAAAATACATAAAAATAAAAAAAATAATAAGGGCCCGTTCACACCTGATCCCAGTTCCCAGTTCCCAGATTCCAGATCCTAGAAACAGCAAAAACAAGTGTTCACACCTGTTTCCCAGATCCCAGTTCCCAGTTCCCAGAAAGACTTGGAGCGGCGCTCCATCTTCTGGGAAAAAATAAGGGAAAGCGGGCGAGAGGAGTCATCGCGCACATATGACACACGCTCAATGCACGCATACAGATTGTTTTAAAAAACTAATGCATTTTTTTCTTCTTAGAAAGTAACAAAACCATTGCTCGATATTACGCACGTTAATTAAACAAAACAAATTCCGCGCGCTTGAGTTTTAAATCCCAGTAAACAGTCAAGTGTGAACAGACCGTTTCTGGGATCTGGGAACTTGGATCTGCGAACTGGGATCTGGGAACTGGGATCAGGTGTGAACGGTCCCTAATAAAAAAGGAAATAAAACATGCATTAAATAAAAAGATAATTAAAATACCGCTGGTGTAAATCCATCGTTGCATTTCTTTTACGGCTGTGCTGCGGCCTCAAACTGTCCAGCGTAATACCGTCCATAGTGAAGGCTCGTCGCCTTTAGAATGATAAAATAATATAAAAAATGAAAAAGCAACTAAAAAATTTAAATTTAAGCCTGTTTTAAATAAAAATATTCCTAGCACTAAATTATTTTGTTTTTAGGTTAGGTTTTATATTTAAGTTTTTAACCGTCTATACTTTACAAGTAGTTCATTCTTTTGCACACGTATTGTAATCATAAAAAAATTTTAGACATTTTTTCTAATTTTTCTCATTTTTTATATTTAATTTATGTTTGTACTGGTTTCTTGAATTATTTATATTTTTATTTTACACTTTTTAGAATGTTTCTAAATAATAATAATTTAGAATTATAAATATAATTTTGCCGATTTGTCGGTTTTCTTATATGTTTTTCTATCTCAGTGTAAGGTTCAATTACAATTACAAATATTATATATTTTCGGATATTTTAACCGACGATGATCTAAATAATGATCGAAGGCTTTTATGATGAATATAAACTTTTAACCTTTGTTGTTGTCGCAAAAAATAAACTTATTATTTTATTCGTTATTTAATGCACAAAAACAATAGGGATTAAAAAAAATTATATTTCATCATGCATTCTTAAATTGAAATCAAACAAAAATATCAAATAAACAGCAAGAAAAAAAAATAACCCTTGTGTTGTTCATCTAAAAACCAAACAAATTTTTTTGGAATATTCAGACAGGACTAAGATTGTAATTTAATAATTTTGGAAGTGGTGAATTTTTTTTTAAGTATTTAAATTAGTTTGTAAAATTAACTACGTGTAAATTAAATATCTGTTAAAAGTTTTGTTGAAATGCTAAAATTTTTCCTTTTTTTGGAATAAATTTAAAAAATTATTGATATTGCGCCACTCATGACAAACAGGGTATTAAAATCCGTAAGTAGAAACATAGAACCGTAAATTGGGAATTCATTAGCCGGAATTAAAAATTGTTAAAACTCATACCTGACTCTAAGAACAAAAGCCTAAATCTAAGTTCAAACAATATTTCATCTAGAAGTACGTGTTACCTTTTCGCGGCATCAAGCTTCCAAAAATTTACGACAGCTTCTAATTCCTAATTTACGGGTCCAAAAATCTCATACCATTCTAATATTGCAATAGCACCAGTATACAGAAAATGGGGGCAAGTCGTTAGGTCAGTAGTACACCTAGTACACTAAAAACCTAGTTACCTAGTACACTAAAAACAACTTAGGTTCGATGGAACCCAGGGAACTTGGAGCTGGAACCTGATGCCAAAAATAGAAAACTTGGAGCCGTAATATGGGAACTTGTAAAGAGCCGAATATAAAAATCGCTAAAATGGTGAGCTAAGCCTCAGCAAAGCTTAAGGCTAAGCCGAAACCATTTTTTTTAAAAACTTCAAGTTCCTATTGACCGTGGCTCCAGGATCACAGAAATTTTAGATGGCTCCAAGTTTCCAGCTTGTGGCTCTAAAAACCCCGTATCCTAAAAACCAGTTTGTTTAGTTTAGTTTAGTTTAGTTTAGTTTAACTTTATCTAAAATTAATTTGTTGGGGGAGAATCGAGAATTTTACAATAGCAAGAAGTATATAAATTAAAACGTTTATTGATAATTTGTAGTATTTTCCCTAAATTCACTTATAATTATTTAATTTAAATGTAACTGAAAATGGCTGAAGAAACAGCCAAAAGCTTTTACCTACGATGTCTTTTATCAATAAACGTTTTAACCTATATATTTCTTGCTATTGTATAGTTTAGTTTAGTTTAGTTTAGTTTAAGAACCACTCGTGCGGGTAAGTTGTCCACTGAGATCAGCTCCCTTAAATTTAAATATTCGGTTTCAAGTTTTAGTTCCGAATTTGCTTGGTTTAAAGTTCTATAATTTTACAAAAGCGAATGCTTTACTGTTTAACTTAGTAAAAATTGCCAGTATAAAATTATAAAGAGGCTACCTGCTTTTTTTTCGTGGCGACATTAATTGTGTACGTGATAGTGTGATTTATGGTTTTTTCTTTTAACCTTTAATATAATTTTAAGGCATTCAAAATATTACTGGCTAATTTCCCGAAGTTTTAGTTGATAAAGAGAAAACTGTCCAAGTTTCAATAATCAAACAAACATGTTCGTGTTTCGTTTATACTGCGTGCTTCTGCTCATTTCATTTCCTGTCCCTAACATTTTAAACAACACTGAAACATATGGTCACATATCAAAATCTAGTGTGCATAAAATTATACGTGAAAAATAATCATATATAGGCAAATTATATTAAATGTAAAATTATTGAATTATTGGACCAATAATTTTTAGACCATACTTTTTTGGAACATTTAACTTTTAATAATTGATTATTATTTTGTAATAAAATAATAAATTATCTACACTTATGCAGTTTTATTTTTTAATTTTTATTTTTAATGATTTATACTACAAGTAAGTAGCCTTTGGTCGTACGGCTGCCATATAAATTTTCTTGTCTGTTTTTTTACTCCATTTGCTATATTTAGTGAAAATAATGAAGTTTTAATGTCTATTTTTTGGATAATGAACGGGCGTGTAAAAGTCCAAACTCAATAATAATTTTATAATTTTATTTTTAAAATTTGTTATTGGTTTTAAAAATTCTTACCAGCAAAACGCCCCAAAAATTTTGTCAAACTATTTATGTTCAGAAAAACAAACGGTTTATCGTATAGATGTCCATGTTTTAAATGCATTTTTTAAGAATGTTTTAATTTGAAATTCTATATTATATTTGAAAGATGCATAATTAAAAAACCATTCAGATGATATGTTTTAAGATATTTTGGTGGAAAAATTTATTGTCATCGGGAATTATCTATGCACGTAAAAAACTTCTGATATAATTTACAATATAACATGATGCTGTTTTTCTATCAATTAAAAAAAGATACCTATGCCATTTAAGCTATTTCAGAGAAAAAAAATTCCATTTGCAAAATCTAAAGGTCAATACTGCGTTATCCAGTAAAATGATGTTTAAGACGATTTTTCAAACAAAAAAGAACATAATCGGGTTTACCATCGACTAATGTCTTTTATAGATGATTTTGAAGCAATTTAAAAAACGTAAATTTAAGTGTTAAAAAATGAAAATGAATGGACCTACCTAGCATAACAAAATTTTGGGTCCGCGGTCCCGCCGCGAAATCAGAATTCGTTATGAAATAAATAATTTTTGCCCAATTTTCTCAGACACCGGAAATTTAACAAAAATATAAAGCAAGAATATTTTGAAAGCTTTAATATTATTTCAGGCAATTTTTTTGCGTAACTAAGGTTTTCATATGTAAATTTTTTATGTCACTTAGAAAAAAAACATGCAAGCTAATAATAGGAAAAAAGCCGCTAAATTTAAAAATATTCTATTATATCTATTCAAATATATAACAAATAAATGCATAAGAGCAAAACTCTTATCAGACCGCCGACCCATGAAGCAGATTGTCCAGTAGAAATTTATGCATTCTGGTGTAAAAACAAAACAAAAACATATATAACTCTTTATTGACCAATTATCTCGTATCAATAAGTTTTAGCAAAGGTGGATAATACGATGATTCGGGACAAAGCTGTGACACTCGTGTTTAACAAACGCGGCCATGCGAAAGACAACCAGCGGACGGACGGGTGTCATCGTGACGGACGGGTGTCATCGTGACGGACGGGTGTCACGATAAATAGTTTGAAAACCATGTTTCTAAAGATATTTATTTAATCTTTTTGGCTGGCTTCCAAATACTTAGCTCAGCATTCTCAAGAAAATAATATAGATGTACTAATGCATCAAATAAAAAAGAATATGCTTACAGTGAGAGCATAAGTCACTTAGTTTTAAAGAAATGTAGTTTGACATAATCATTTGCGTTTTTAAACATCTTTTAAGGTTTTAATGGGTTTTTTTCTACACTTATTCAGGTGTTATTTTTGAGTAACGAGCGAAGTGGGATAAATGTTTATTGCATGTATTTAATAAGCCTTCTTCCTTTTCCTCAAAAAAAATAATAATAAAGTGGTAAATAAAAAAAAAATCCCCAAAAAATCCCTCAAAAAAATCTCTCAAAACAAAATGACAAAAGATTAAGGAATAAATCGTTGAAAACCTTGAATATATTTACAAATTAAAGGATTGTAAAGAACACAACAAATGCATGTTTTGTAATTTTTTAAAATAAAAAATACAATAAAACTGAACACAAACTAATACATTTTTTATAAAAAATACCGCAGATTTGTCGGCATTTTAATGCAAAATAAAGTTCAGTTTACATTATTTTTAAAAATTCCCAAAACACCCAAGGAAAGTAAAAATTTTGCCTGAAAACATCGGTGATTGCAAACAGCCGTTTATATTACGCTTTTAGGCGAACTTAATCGTAATTACGGAGCGCAGTGGGGGGTCTTTGGATACGCATTTGAGGGTCCTAAGTTCGAACCCATCAGAAACATAAACATTAATGTTTCATTTCATTTCTTTATCTTTTTAAATGAAAAAAAAAAAACGAATGAAAATAACAAATACTACTTATTTTAAAGAAATTACAATTGCGCACATTTGGATGTCATATCCTTTTGCTTCTTTCACGTATCATTTTTAAACTAAACTGAGAAAATTTTTTTGTTCCTGGTTATTTTTTTAACCAATAGTCCTTTTTAAGTAATTGTGAGCATATTTTTCATATTTTCTAATTAATTTTATGACAAATTAATACAAATGTAATTTCTTAGATTGTTTTCGCGGTTTTTTTATATTAAAAGAGGTTAAATTTGCGCTTATTTAAATTATTTAAATTTGTAAGAATGTGAATTAAAACTAACATATTAATATATTTGTGTTATTTATTCTGGTTTTCACGCAGCATATGTTTTTTGTCGCTCATCGAGTTTTAAAAAACGTACGGTATTAAATTAAAAAAGTTTTTGAAAGTCAGCTAGCTAGACAAAGTATGTTTAGAAACATGGTTTTCAAAGCATTTATCGTGACACCCGTCCGTCACGATGACACCCGTCCGTCACGATGACACCCGTCCGTCACGATGACACCCGTCCGTCACGATGACACCCGTCCGTCACGATGACACCCGTCCGTCGCGATGACACCCGTCCGTCCGGCCCGTCCGTCACGATGACACCCGTCCGTCACGATGACACCCGTCCCGTCCGTCACGATGACACCCGTCCGTCACGATACTATGACACCCGTCCGTCACGATGAACTCGTGGACACCCTGTCCGTCACGATGACACCCGTCCGTCACGATGACAGCCGTCCGTCACGATGACACCCGTCCGTCACGATGACACCCGTCCGTCACGATGACACCCGTCCGTCACGATGACACCCTTTCGTCACGAGGACACCCCTCCGTCACGCTGACACCCGTCCGTCACTATGCCACCCGTCCGTCACGATGACACCCGTCCGTCACGATGACACCCGTCCGTCACGATGACACCCGTCCGTCACGATGACACCCGTCCGTCACGATGACACCCGTCCGTCACGATGACACCCGTCCGTCACGATGACACCCGTCCGTCACGTTGAAACACGTCCGTCACGATGACACCCGTCCGCTGATGACACCCGTCCGTCCCGATGACACCCGTCCGGTCGATGATTACAACCGCCCGCCACGATGACACCCGCCCGCCACCAACCCACCCGTCCGTCACGATGACACCCGTCCGTCACGATGACACCCGTCCGTCACGATGACACCCGTCCGTCACGATGACACCCGTCCGTCACGATGACACCCGTCCGTCACGATGACCCCTCCACCCGTCCGTCACGATGACACCCGTCCGTCACGATGACACCCGTCCGTCACGATGACACCCGTCCGTCACGATGACACCCGTCCGTCATGATGCCCCCGTCCCGATGACACCCGTCCGTCACGATGACACCCGTCCGTCACGATGACACCCGTCCGTCACGATCCCCCCCCCCCCCCCGACACCCGTCCGTCACGATGACACCCGTCCGTCACGATGACACCTTCCTCGCGATGCCGCCGTCCGTCACGATGACACCCGTCCGTCACGATGACACCCGTCCGTCACGATGACACCCGTCCGTCACTATGACACCCGTCCGTCAATATGAGACCTGTCCTGACGACACCCTTTCGCCACGATCACACCCGTCCCACCCGATGACACCCGTCCGTCACGATGACACCCGTCCGTCACGATGACACCCGTCCGTCACGATGACACCCGTCCGTCACGATGACACCCGTCCGTCACGATGACACCCGTCCGTCACGATGACACCCGTCCGTCACGATGACACCCGTCCGTCACGATGACACCCCCAACCCCCCCAACCCCACACCCCCCCCCGTCCGTCACAGACCCGTCCCACCCTCTCCGCCGTCCGTCCCCATCTCTTATGACACCTGTCCGTCCGCTGTCTTTCCAGGCCGCGTTTTTAAACACGAGTGTCACACCTTGTCCCGGATTATCTATTATCCACCGTTAGTCATTTGAGAGACAAAAAAAATATATGGCAAAATCCAATATCTAAGAAAAGGGGTCCATAAAGATCCATGCATTTTTTGAAAAAAAAAAATATGTTCAATTGATAATGTTTTTACCAAAATTTTTAACAAATAAGCTTCAAGCAAAGCTCCTCCGAAACATTTTCAAGACAAAAATACATATAAAACAACTACACATCCAACCATAAATAATAGGGGAGAGAAAGTCACTAGTCCACACATTTATAAAAAAATCTTGTACAGGTTGACGCTTTAATATCAGTTCGTTTTCTGTATACTATCTTGGCTGATTGCGCGCGCGTGCGTGTGTGTGCGTGTGTGTGTGTGTGTGTGTGTGTGTGTGTGTGTGTGTGTGTGTGTGTGTGTGTGTGTGTGTGTGTGTGTGTGTGTAAGTCCGTATATGCGCGCCTGTGTATTGTGCTTTCAAGCTACTCCCGAAAATGTATTAAAAAACTGGATACTGAGTTATCATTAGGCAGGATTACACAAGGAAATGTCGTAACAAAGTTGAGTTTTTAAAAATAACATGTGTATTTTTGTCTTGAAAAATGTTTCCACAGGAAGGAAAGACTTTTGCCACTTGAAAAGCTATTTTGTTAAAAACAGAAAATTTTGGTAAAACACATTAGTCAATTGAGAACCAGAAATAGTAGATTTTTTTTTCAAAAAATCAGCATGGAAATCTTTTAAGTGGACAACCCATTTTCATTAAAAAGATATTGGATTTTGCCATATCAAAATTTTTTTGTCTCTCAAATGACTAAAACCAAAGGTGGATAATACGATAATCCGGGACAAAGGTGTGACACTCGTGTTTAACAAACGCGGCCATGCGAAAGACAACCAGCGGACGGACGGGTGTCATCGTGACGGACGGGTGTCATCGCGACGGACGGGTGTCATCGTGACGGACGGGTGTCATCGTGATGGACGGGTGTCATAGTGACGGACGGGTGTCATCGTGACGGACGGGTGTCATCGTGACGGACGGGTGTCATCGTGACGGACGGGTGTCATCGTGACGGACGGGTGTCATCGTGACGGACGGGTGTCATCGTGACGGACGGGTGTCATCGTGACGGACGGGTGTCATCGTGACGGACGGGTGTCATCGTGACGGACGGGTGTCATCGTGACGGACGGGTGTCATCGTGACGGACGGGTGTCATCGTGACGGACGGGTGTCATCGTGACGGACGGGTGTCATCGTGACGGACGGGTGTCATCGTGACGGACGGGTGTCATTGTGACGGACGGGTGTCATCGTGACGGACGGGTGTCATAGTGACGGACGGGTGTCATCGTGACGGACGGGTGTCATCGTGACGGACGGGTGTCATCGCGACGGACGGGTGTCATCGTGACGGACGGGTGTCATCGTGACGGACGGGTGTCATCGCGACGGACGGGTGTCATCGTGACGGACGGGTGTCATCGTGACGGACGGGTGTCATAGTGACGGACGGGTGTCATCGTGACGGACGGGTGTCATCGTGACGGACGGGTGTCATCGTGACGGACGGGTGTCATCGTGACGGACGGGTGTCATAGTGACGGACGGGTGTCATCGTGACGGACGGGTGTCATCGTGACGGACGGGTGTCATCGTGACGGACGGGTGTCATCGTGACGGACGGGTGTCATCGTGACGGACGGGTGTCATCGTGACGGACGGGTGTCATCGTGACGGACGGGTGTCATCGTGACGGACGGGTGTCATCGTGACGGACGGGTGTCATAGTGACGGACGGGTGTCATCGTGACGGACGGGTGTCATCGTGACGGACGGGTGTCATCGTGACGGACGGGTGTCATCGCGACGGACGGGTGTCATCGTGACGGACGGGTGTCATCGTGACGGACGGGTGTCATCGTGACGGACGGGTGTCATCGGGACGGACGGGTGTCATCGCGACGGACGGGTGTCATCGTGACGGACGGGTGTCATCGTGACGGACGGGTGTCATCGTGACGGACGGGTGTCATCGTGACGGACGGGTGTCATCGTGACGGACGGGTGTCATCGTGACGGACGGGTGTCATCGTGACGGACGGGTGTCATCGTGACGGACGGGTGTCATCGTGACGGACGGGTGTCATAGTGACGGACGGGTGTCATCGTGACGGACGGGTGTCATCGTGACGGACGGGTGTCATCGTGACGGACGGGTGTCATCGCGACGGACGGGTGTCATCGTGACGGACGGGTGTCATCGTGACGGACGGGTGTCATCGTGACGGACGGGTGTCATCGTGACTAACAGGGTGTCATCGTGACGGACGGGTGTCATCGTGACGGACGGGTGTCATCGCGACGGACGGGTGCCATCGTGACGGACGGGTGTCATCGTGACGGACGGGTGTCATAGTGACGGACGGGTGTCATCGTGACGGACGGGTGTCATCGTGACGGACGGGTGTCATCGTGACGGACGGGTGTCATCGCGACGGACGGGTGTCATCGTGACGGACGGGTGTCATCGTGACGGACGGGTGTCATCGTGACGGACGGGTGTCATCGTGACGGACGGGTGTCATCGTGACGGACGGGTGTCACGATAAATGCTTTGAAAACCATGTTTCTAAACATACTTTGTCTAGCTAGCTGACTTTCAAAAACTTTTTTAATTTAATACCGTACGTTTTTTAAAACTCGAATAAGTGACAAAAAACATATGCTGCGTGAAAACCAGAATAAATAACACAAATATATTAATATGTTAGTTTTAAATCACATTCATACAAATTTAAATAATTTAAATAAGCGCAAATTTAACCTCTTTTAATATAAAAAAACCGCGAAAACAAACTAAGAAATTACATTTGTATTAATTTGTCATAAAATAAATTAGAAAATATGAAAAATATGCTCACAATTACTTAAAAGGACTATTGGTTAAAAAAATAACCAGGAACAAAAAAATTTTCAGTTTAGTTTAAAAATGATACGTGAAAGAAGCAAAAGGATATGACATCCAAATGTGCGCAATTGTAATTTCTTTAAAATAAGTAGTATTTGTTATTTTCATTCGTTTTTTTTTTTTCATTTAAAAAGATAAAGAAATGAAATGAAACATTAATGTTTATGTTTCTGATGGGTTCGAACTTAGGACCCTCAAATGCGTATCCAAAGACCACCCACTGCGCTCCGTAATTATGATTAAGTTCGCCTAAAAGCGTAATATAAACGGCTGTTTGCAATCACCGATGTTTTCAGGCAAAATTTTTACTTTCCTTGGGTGTTTTGGGGAATTTTTAAAAATAATGTAAACTGAACTTTATTTTGCATTAAAATGCCGACAAATCTGCGGTATTTTTTATAAAAAATGTATTAGTTTGTGTTCAGTTTTATTGTATTTTTTATTTTAAAAAATTACAAAACATGCATTTGTTGTGTTCTTTACAATCCTTTAATTTGTAAAATATATTCAAGGTTTTCAACGATTTATTCCTTAATCTTTTGTCATTTTGTTTTGAGAGATTTTTTTGAGGGATTTTTTGGGGGATTTTTTTTATTTACCACTTTATTATTATTTTTTTTGAGGAAAAGGAAGAAGGCTTATTAAATACATGCAATAAACATTTATCCCACTTCGCTCGTTACTCAAAATAACACCTGAATAAGTGTAGAAAAAAACCCATTAAAACCTTAAAAGATGTTTAAAAACGCAAATGATTATGTCAAACTACATTTCTTTAAAACTAAGTGACTTATGCTCTCACTGTAAGCATATTCTTTTTATTTATGCATTAGTACATCTATATTATTTTCTTGAGAATGCTGAGCTAAGTATTTGGAAGCCAGCCAAAAAGATTAAATAAATATCTTTAGAAACATGGTTTTCAAACTATTTATCGTGACACCCGTCCGTCACGATGACACCCGTCCGTCACGATGACACCCGTCCGTCCGCTGGTTGTCTTTCGCATGGCCGCGTTTGTTAAACACGAGTGTCACAGCTTTGTCCCGAATCATCGTATTATCCACCTTTGCTAAAACTTATTGATACGAGATAATTGGTCAATAAAGAGTTATATATGTTTTTGTATTGTTTAAAGACCCATAAAAATAAAATTTCCTACTGGAATGGACCCTACTCTAGCATTACAAAAAATGGGTCGGCGGTCCCATCACGATAAGAGTTATTGCTCAAATTAAATGCATTATTGTATATATGAAACTAGAAATACTACAAATAAGAAAACATATATAAAAAATTTAGCGGCTTTTTTGTATTAAATTAAAGCATTGATATGTTTTTGTTTTGTTAAAAAAAAACAAAACCAATAAAATTAAAAAAACATCAAAATTTCAAACATAAAAATAAACAAAAAAAAAAATTACATATGAAAAACCTTAGTTACGCAAAAAAATTGCCTTAAATAATAATTAAAAGCTTTCAAAAATACTTCAATTGCTTTAATATTTTTGTTAAATTTCCGGTGTCTGAGAAAATTGGGCAAAAATTATTTATTTCATAACGAATTCTGATTTCGCGGCGGGACCGCGGACCCAAAATTTTTGCGGGGGACAATTCATTTTCATTTTTTAACACTTAAATTTACGTTTTTTAAATTGCTTCAAAATCATCTATAAAAGACATTAGTCGATGGTAAACCCGATTATGTTCTTTTTTGTTTGAAAAATCGTCTTAAACATCATTTTACTGGATAACGCAGTATTGACCTTTAGATTTTGCAAATGGAATTTTTTTTCTCTGAAATAGCTTAAATGGCATAGGTATTTTTTTTTAATTGATAGAAAAACAGCATCATGTTATATTGTAAATTATATCAGAAGTTTTTTACGTGCATAGATAATTCCCGATGACAATAAATTTTTCCACCAAAATATCTTAAAACATATCATCTGAATGGTTTTTTAATTATGCATCTTTCAAATATAATATAGAATTTCAAATTAAAACATTCTTAAAAAAATGCATTTAAAACATGGACATCTATACGATAAACCGTTTGTTTTTTGAACATAAATAGTTTGACAAAATTTTTGGGGCGTTTTGCTGGTAAGAATTTTAAAACCAATAACAAATTTTAAAATAAAATTATAAAATTATTATTGAGTTTGGACTTTTACACGCCCGTTCATTATCCAAAAAATAGACATTAAAACTTCATTATTTTTACTAAATATAGCAAATGGAGTAAAAAAACATACAAGAAAATTTATATGGCAGCCGTACGACCAAAGGCTACTTACTTGTAGTATAAATCATTAAAAATAAAAATTAAAAAATAAAACTGCATAAGTGTAGATAATTTATTATTTTATTACAAAATAATAATCAATTATTAAAAATTAATGTTCCAAAAAAGATGGTCTAAAAATTATTGGTCCAATAATTCAATAATTTTACATTTATAATTTGCCTATATATGATTATTTTTCACGTATAATTTTATGCACACTAGATTTTGATATGTGACCATATGTTTCAGTGTTGTTTAAAATGTTAGGGACAGGAAATGAAATGAGCAGAACACGCAATATAAACGAAACACGAACATGTTTGTTTGATTATTGAAACTTGGACAGTTTTCTCTTTATCAACTAAAACTTCGGGAAATTAGCCAGAATATTTTGAATGCCTTAAAATTATATTAAAGGTTAAAAGAAAAAACCATAAATCACACTATCACGTACACAATTAATGTCGCCACGAAAAAAAAGCAGGAAACCCTCGTCATAATTTTATACTGGTAATTTTTACTAAGTTAAACAGTAAAGCATTCGCTTTTGGTAAAATTATAGAACTTTAAACCAAGCAAATTCGGAACTAAAACTTGAAACCGAATATTTAAATTTAAGGGAGCTGATCAGTGGACAACTTACCCGCACGAGTGGTTCTTAAACTAAACTAAACTAAACTAAACTATACAATAGCAAGAAATATATAAGTTAAAACGTTTATTGATAAAGACATCGTAGGTAAAAGCTTTCGGCTGTTTCTTCAGCCATTTTCAGTTACATTTAAATTAAATAATTATAAGTGAATTTAGGGAAAATACTACAAATTATCAATAAACGTTTTAATTTATATACTTCTTGCTATTGTAAAATTTCGATTTCCCCCAACAAATTAATTGCAGAAGTTAAACTAAACTAAACTAAACTAAACTAAACAAACTGGTTTTTAGGATACGGGGTTTTTAGAGCCACAAGCTGGAAACTTGGAGCCATCTAAAATTTTTGTGATCCTGGAGCCACGGTCAATAGGAACTTGAAGTTTTTAAGAAAAAAATGGTTTCGGCTTAGACTTAAGCTTTGCTTAGGCTTAGCTCACCATTTTAGCGATTTTTATATTCGGCTCCAAGTTCCCATATTACGGCTCCAAGTTTTCTATTTTTGGCATCAGGTTCCAGCTCCAAGTTCCCTGGGTTCCATCGAACCTAAGTTGTTTTTAGTGTACTAGGTAACTAGGTTTTTAGTGTACTAGGTAACTAGGTTTTTAGTGTACTAGGTGTACTACTGACCTAACGACTTGCCCCCATTTTCTGTATACTGGTGCTATTGCAATATTAGAATGGTATGAGATTTTTGGACCCGTAAATTAGGAATTAGAAGCTGTCGTAAATTTTTGGAAGCTTGATGCCGCGAAAAAATGGGAACACTTACTTCTAGATGAAATATTGTTTGAACTTAGATTTAGGCTTTTGCTTAGAGTCAGGTATGAGTTTTAACAATTTTTAATTCCGGCTATGAATTCCCAATTTACGGTTCTATGTTTCTACTTACGGATTTTAATACCCTGTTTGTTATCATGAGTGGCGCAATATCAATAATTTTTTAAATTTATTCCAAAAAAAGGAAAAATTTTAGCATTTCAACAAAATTTTTAACAGATATTTAATTTACACGTAGTTAATTTTACAAACTAATTTAAATACTTTAAAAAAAACTCACCACTTCCAAAATTATTAAATTACAATCTTAGTCCTGTCTGAGTATTGAAAAAAATTTGTTTGGTTTTTAATGAACAACACAAGGGTTATTTTTTTTTCTTGCTGTTTATTTGATATTTTATTTGATTTCAATTTAAGAATGCATGATGAAATATAATTTTTTTAATCCCTATTGTTTTGTGCATTAAATAACGAATAAAATAATAAGTTTATTTTTTGCGACAACAACAAAGGTTAAAAGTTTATATTCATCATAAAAGCTTTCGATCATTATTTAGATCATCGTCGGTTAAAATATCCGAAATATATAATATTTGTAATTGTAATTGAACCTTACACTGAGATAGAAAAACATATAAGAAAACCGACAAATCGGCAAAATTATATTATAATTAAATTATTATTATTTAGAAACATTCTAAAAAGGGGAAAATAAAAATATAAATAATTCAAGAAACCAGTACAAACATAAATTAAATATAAAAAATGAGAAAAATTAGAAAAAATGTCTAAAATTTTTTTATGATTACAATACGTGTGCAAAAGAATGAACTACTTGTAAAGTATAGACGGTTAAAAACTTAAATATAAAACCTAACCTAAAAACAAAATAATTTAGTGCTAGGAATATTTTTATTTAAAACAGGCTTAAATTTAAATTTTTTTAGTTGCTTTTTCATTTTTATATTATTTTATCATTCTAAAGGCGACGAGCCTTCACAACTAGACGGTATTACGCTGGACAGTTTGAGGCCGCAGCACAGCCGTAAAAGAAATGCAACGATGGATTTACACCAGCGGTATTTTAATTATCTTTTTATTTAATGCATGTTTTATTTCCTTTTTTATTAGGGACCGTTCACACCTGATCCCAGTTCCCAGATCCCAGTTCGCAGATCCAAGTTCCCAGATCCCAGAAACGGTCTGTTCACACTTGACTGTTTACTGGGATTTAAAACTCAAGCGCGCGGAATTTGTTTTGTTTAATTAACGTGCGTAATATCGAGCAATGGTTTTGTTACTTTCTAAGAAGAAAAAAATGCATTAGTTTTTTAAAACAATCTGTATGCGTGCATTGAGCGTGTGTCATATGTGCGCGATGACTCCTCTCGCCCGCTTTCCCTTATTTTTTCCCAGAAGATGGAGCGCCGCTCCAAGTCTTTCTGGGAACTGGGAACTGGGATCTGGGAAACAGGTGTGAACACTTGTTTTTGCTGTTTCTAGGATCTGGAATCTGGGAACTGGGAACTGGGATCAGGTGTGAACGGGCCCTTATTATTTTTTTAATTTTTATATATTTTTTATTTATTACGGGGAGATACGTATGTTCTAAGCTTGCTTTTTATTTTCAACATGGAATGTGTCTTACTAACCGGTAAATAAAACATCGGGTTCCACTGAAGAGCTCTAACCTGATTTTATTTTATTTACTACACATTAAAAAATGTCGTCTGAAATCAAGACCGAAACGCTATTTTTTATCCATTCATTTAGTTAACATTTTATATTTATTATTAATTTAAGTATGGTTATATATTCTCTTTTCTTCAACCAGGAATAGTATGTTAGGGTTTTTGGTTCCGTAATAATTTTTTCGCAACTCGTTTGCTGTTATTATCTCTACAAATACAAAACCTTTCTTTAAGCCTTAAACAATAATTATTAGAAACCGACGCTAAAATAGCCAAAATAGTAAATTTAGCCAAGTTAGGCGTGGTTTTTAATCGATTACAAACTAAAATATAATCAAAAATGGCTGATGCTTCTGGGCTATTTTCTTTCCAGTTTTGGATCAAACCCCAATATGTTTTGCTAATCTAGTGTTAAGATGGCGGGCAGTAGATCCACAACTTGTGGTTTTACAACCGATGCAAATAAATTGATATACAACACTAGATGTATTTCAGATATTTCAACCGACGATGATCTAAGTACTGATGGAAAGCTTTTATGATTAATATAAACGTTTTAACCTTTATTGCTGTCGCAATTAATAGATTTTTGTGTTCCCGTAAAAAATCAAAAATGATAAATTTGTTTTAAAAATTACGCTAACTGTACAAATTGTAACTGCTTTTGAGATCCAAAAATTAAGTTAAAAACATGTTTTTAGTAATTTTTTAATTGAAAAATTTATAGCGAAATTTTTTATTTAATTTTCAAGTCTGCTATTAAAAATTGTTTATAACTAATTTTTTTTTCGACTGTTTCTTAATTTCTTTTAATTTTAAAACTCAAGACTGAGGATGGCATGCGAGTGTACTGATTTTCAAAACCATGAGTTTTTAAAAGGTGGTTGGTATGACAAAAATGTCATCTATTAATTGATCATTCTGTTTATGTATAAAAAGTTTATATGTTTGAGTGCGTAAATGGTATTTGAGTATGTTTGGAATTAAAAAATTGTTTACTTGCTTTAAATCAAATTGGTCAATATTAATATAAAATACAAAAATACAGGAAAAATGAAAATATTAAAAAAATTAAATTATATTTATGTCTTTTTGTTTTTGTTTACTGATGTATTGAGTTATTTCAGGCCACTGCAAGATGTACACCCATGTGTATAAAGTGTAGTGTAAGATGTATACTAATGTAAAAATCTATGCATAAATGCATTGTAAAAAAATATAGTATATTAACAATTTCGACAACGAAATTTTTTTAAAATAAATAAAAATATTTTGGCCGTGAAAATGGAGTTTGCAATCGTTATACAAAAAAATACAAAAATGTAATTTACCATGACTGTGGATGTATAAACATATTTGATCAAAGAAATGCATTAATAGAAAGACCAAGTTTTACAACGAAGCAAAATTTTTTCGGATTGTTTTGAAGTTAATTTTGTTATAAATTATTTTCATTTTATAATAAATAACTTGTTATTCATCTATTATAAATAATTTATAGCAAAAATCTATTTTGAGATAATTTTGAACTTATATCGCGTGGAACAATAATCCAATAACCAACGTTTTAGTGAATACACTTATCTAAATTGTTGAAATAATGTCATATGATTTATATTAATTTTAAATTATTGTAATTGTTAATATCTTTATTTATGTAAAATATCATGACTAAGTTTTGTTTAACGTTTTGTTTTTGTTTTTTTTTTTTTTGTAATAACAGAAAAATTATAAAATAAAATAAAAAATTATTAAAAAAACAAAATACTACTTGACAT